>QXTE01000647.1:115298-157347 GCA_003942145.1 Platysternon megacephalum | reverse complement strand
CACTTGCCAGCACACACATATACAGGAAGACTCACAGGTAAATACAGCCATCTGCAGACAATGGTCCTGGTTAATGGGAGTCATCAAGATTCCAAACCACCATTAATGGCCCACACTTTGCATAATTGCAATAGGCCCTCAGAGTTATATTTTATATTTCTAGTTTTAGATACAAGAGTGATACATTTATACAAATAGGATGATCACACTCAGTAGATTATAAGCTTTGTAATGATACCTTACAAGAGACCTTTTGCATGAAGCATATTCCAGTTACATTATACTCACTTATTATCATATTTTTATAAAACCATACAGACTGCACAACGTCACACCGGGATTGTCCACTTGGTGTCCCTCCCCCACCCCCACATGGATCCCTAATTTTGAACCTATGACCCCCACTCCTGGCCCTGTTATTCCTTAGTTGTCCCCTATATTCTGTTGGGTCCCGAGTCCAGTGGCTCCTCCCACAAGGCTGGAATGCCCGGAATTCAGTAAGGCCTCATTACACAGACCTATGAGGTTTGGAGGTAGAAATGCCCCAATTTTGTGGAACAGGAAACAACCCACCTAGATGGGGCTAGAAAAACTGACCAGACTCCCAGTGCTGGAGCCTGACCTGACTCACCAGCGACTGCTGTGAGATGTGAAGGGGGAACCCAGCGGTCAGGCTTAGGGGACATGCCTTTCCCTTCAGATCCAGTTCTTCACAACGATGAGGGTATTGGGCTTCCTACCGGGGAGCTCTCCCTGGACCCTGCTGGGGGCTCCATCTCCTGTATCAGTCTGTGGCTAGTCACTGGCGACCCCTCGTGGTCAAGGATGATCTCTTCCACAGGTTTTATTTTTAGTGGGTCCTTGGGTGACTGAGGAGTCCGATCCTTGAGCCACAGGCTCGTTGGCAGATGTTGCAGGTGGTGTTGGAAGACACGGTCGGGCCACGATTGCTGCGTGACCGTCGTCTTTCCTTTCTTTTCTGGCATCTTTCTGTGACCAGGGCAAGGCGATTGTCCTCCAACGTGGACGTTCCCTCTCTGACAAGTCTTCGCCAGTTATCCCTGTCCTGGGCTGCTGTCTCCCAGTGGGTGGTGTCAATGTCACGTTTCTTGCTCTTTGTCTTGAGGGTGTCTTTAAAGTGTTTCTTTTGGCCTCCCTGTTTCCTTTCTCCTTTGGTGAGTTGGGCGTAGAGCAGTTGGTCTGGTGATCGCACGTCGGCCATGCACACCTAGTGCCCGCTCCACCTCAGCTGGTGCTGGAGAATAGGGGCCTCAACACTGAAGATGTTGGCCTCTGTGAGGACACTGACATTAGTGCAGCGATCCTCCCACTTTGTTGAGGATCTTCCTAAGGAAGTGCTGGTGCTGGCGTTCCAGGTTTTTCAGGTGTTTTCTGTAGGTCACCCACGTCTCACAGCCGGAGAGGAGAGTTGGGATTAGCACCGCTTTATACACTAAATGTCTAGTGTGTGTTCTGGTGATGTGATTGTTGAACGCCTGGCGAGACAGTCTGCCAAAGGCAAGGCGGGCACAGCGGATTCTGTGCTGAATCACGACATTGATGTCTGCTCTCTGTGAGAGATGGCTGCCAAGATAGGCAAAGTCTGTGGTTAGTAGCTGTGTGATGAATGTGCTGGGAGAGATGGGGGCGCTCTCTTTGTCCCCTCACCCTGGTGTTTCCTGGATGCTCTGAGCGGGGTGGGGTGGGACCCTGTTGTTGGGAAGCCATCCAGAGCTTCCATTTGATTGGCTCCTCTCCCCCACAAATAGTGGGGCTGAGAGTGGGGCAGCAGGTACTGAGTGTTGGACTCTTGCTCTTTCAGGGGCCGGTGACCTTTGAGGAGGTGGCTGTGTATTTCACCAGGGAAGAGGGGGCTCTGCTGCACCCCACTCAGAGAGCCCTCTACAGAGCCGTCATGCAGGAGAACTATGAGAACGTGACCTCGCTGGGTAAGGATTCCCGTCCCCTCGGTTCTTAGAAGGGGAAGTGACTAATTAAGGTTCACGTCACCCTCACAATGCCACCTCTCCTCTGCCCAGTTTCAGCATCACCCCGACATGCCAGTGACACACGCACTAGCGCTCTGCCTTCCCCTGCTAGAGAACGCTCCGGGAGAAGAGCACATGGACAGTTTAGCACAGTGGTCACCAGCCGGTCGATCGCGATCTCCGGCGGTGCAGTGGGGCTGCCGCTAAGCCAGGCTCCCTGCCTGCCCCGGCCCCGCGCTGCTCCTGGACGGGGGCAGGGAGTAGGGGTCTCCCTCTGTGCGCTGCTCCTGCCTGCAAGCACTGCCCCCGCAGCTCCCATTGGCCGGGAACAGGGAGCTGTGGCCAATGGGAGCTGCAGGGGAGGTGCTTGCAGAGAGGGGCAGCGCGCCCAGCCACATGCCTCCCATCCCTCCCCTCCAGGGGCCGCAGGGGCACATTAGCTCCTTCCGGGAGCAGCGTGGGGCCAGGGTAGGCAGGGAGCCTGCCTTAGCGGCAGCCAAGCTGCACCACCAACCAGGAGCTACTGGAGGTAAGTGCTGCCGGCAGGAGGCCACACCCCAAGCCCCAGCCTTGAGCCCCTTCCCGGAGCANGACCCTGTTGTTGGGAAGCCATCCAGAGCTTCCATTTGATTGGCTCCTCTCCCCCACAAATCGTGGGGCTGAGAGTGGGGCAGCAGGTACTGAGTGTTGGACTCTTGCTCTTTCAGGGGTCAGTGACCTTTGAGGAGGTGGCTGTGTATTTCACCAGGGAAGAATGGGCTCTGCTGGACCCCGCTCAGAGAGCCCTCTACAGAGCCGTCATGCAGGAGAACTACGAGAACGTGACCTCGCTGGGTAAGGATTCCCGTCCCCTCGGTTCTTAGAAGGGGAAGTGACTAGTTAAGGTTCACGTCACCCCTACAGTGTAACCATCACTCTGCCCTGATGCAGCATCACCCCACATGCCAGTGACACACACACTAGCGCTCTGCCTTCCCCTGCTAGAGAACGCTCCGGGAGAAGAGCACATGGACAGTTTAGCACAGTGGTCACCAGCCGGTCGATCGCGATCTCTGGCGGTGCAGTGGGGCTGCCACTAAGCCAGGCTCCCTGCCTGCCCCGGCCCCACGCTGCTCCTGGACGGGGGCAGGGAGTAGGGGTCTCCCTCTGTGCGCTGTTCCTGCCTGCAAGCACTGCCCCCGCAGCTCCCATTGGCCGGGAACAGGGAGCTGTGGCCAATGGGAGCTGCGGGGGAGGAGCTTGCAGAGAGGGGCAGCGCGCGCAGCCAGGTGCCTCCCATCCCTCCCCTCCAGGGGCCGCAGGGGCACATTAGCTCCTTCCGGGAGCAGCGTGGGGCCAGGGTAGGCAGGGAGCCTGCCTTAGCGGCAGCCAAGCTGCACCACCAACCAGGAGCCACTGGAGGTAAGTGCTGCCCGGCAGGAGGCCACACCCCAACCCCCAGCCCTGAGCCCCTTCCCGGAGCCAGCACCCCATGCCCCCTCCTGTACTCTGAACCCCCTCCTGCACCCCAAGCTCCAGCCTTGAGCCCCTTCCCGGAGCAAGCACCCCATACCCCCTCCTGTACTCTGAACCCCTTCCTGCACCCCAAGCCCCAGCCTTGAGCCCCCTCCCGGAGCCAGCACCCCATACCCCCTCCTGTACTCTGAACCGTCATGCAGGAGAACAGCTCCAGCCTTGAGCCCCCTCCCGGAGCCAGCACCCCATGCCCCCTCCTGTACTCTGAACCCCCTCCTGCACCCCAAACTCCAGCCTTGAGCCCCTTCCCGGAGCAAGCACCCCATACCCCCTCCTGTACTCTGACCCCCTTCCTGCACCCCACGCCCCAGCCCCCAGCCTCCTCCCAGAGCCAGCACCCCATACCCCCTCCTGAACTCTGAACCCCCTCCTGCACCCCAAGCCCCAGCCTTGAGCCCCCTCCCAGAGCCAGCACCCCATACCGCCTTCTGCACTCTGAACCCCCTCCTGCACCCCAAGCCCCAGCCTTGAGCCTCCTCCCAGAGCCAGCACCCCATACCGCCTTCTGCACTCCGAACCCCTGCTTGCACCCCAAGCCCCAGCCTTGAGCCCCCTCCCAGAACCAGCACCCTGTACCCCTTCCTGCACCCCAACACTCTGCCCCATCCTGGAGCCCCCTCCTGCACCCAAACGCTCTCTCAGAGCTTGCATCCCTAAACCCCCTGCCTCAGGCTCAGCCCAGAGCCCCCTCCCACACTGCAAACCCCTCGGCCCCAGCCCAGAGCCCGCACTCCCTCCTGAACCCCAACCCCCTGCCCCAGCCTGGTGACAGTGAGTGAGTGAGGGTGGGGGAGAGCAAGCGAGGAGGGGGTGGAGTGGGCGGGCTTTGGGGAAGGGCCAGGGCCTCGGGGGAACGGGCAGGGTAGATCCTGGCTTGCCCTTAAATTCAAAAAGTGAACTTGGGCGTAAAAAGGTTGGAGGCCACTGGTTTAGCACAATGTCAGATATCTCCTGTTTGCTAAGGTAAAACTAGGGTTTGGTTCCCGCATAATCAACAGAGGCTTCCTACCCATGGACTTCACTCCCACACTGATCCTACTGCATACAAACCAGCTCCGACTTGCAAACTGATCCCACTCCCCTACCCTCACCGTGGGGATTTCTTCTGAGTCGTTGCCCCTCACTGAGCCCCATGTATCCCACCAGCCTGCTGACAGTCCTCAGGGCAAGAACTCCCCCTTGTGCGCCTTTAGTGACACAACCTACAACACTGAGCAGTGACATGGGGCAGACTCTGTCCCTCAGGGGTCACCTGCACCTCTCTGCATATCGCAGTCACAGCTCTGCCAGGCTGCTCCAACTCCTCCCTCCACCATCCAGTTACAGCTACAGCTGGAGGGCATGCGGATAAATGCTGGTGTTCCCATCTGTAGAGCACAACGCAATGCCATGTTCTTCGTCCTTCCTCGTATCTGTTATAGATGTAGTTTTAGTACTTCTTATCTATTATAGATTCATAAATTTTTAAGCTCAGAAGGGATGATTTGGTCACCTAGTCTGATCTCCTGCATCACACAGACTGTAGAATTTCTTTCAGTTATTGCTGTACTGCGCTGAACACCTTGTGTTTGAAGACTTGAACAGATGGAGAATACCCCAGTTCCTGGGGTAGTTTGTTAACTCTTACACCTCCCGTAGAGAACCATCCCAGTGGCTCTTACAGGGATGAGGATGGGAGCAGAGTTGAGGTGGCAATGCAGGGAAGACGTGTACATTGACGGTTCATTTTCTGANTCTTACAGGGATGAGGATGGGAGCAGAGTTGAGGTGGCAATGCAGGGAAGACGTGTACATTTTCTGGTTTGCAGAGGTTTAAGTTTAGCCATCGACCATACGGTGAAAGGCAGGAGACAGCACTGGGCACCCTTAGCTCTGCAGTAAAGTAGTTTCTGGGCATTTAGTTTGCTTCATCTTTTGTAGTGCACTTTTTGCCACTATAACTGGTTCTACACTTGTCCTTTTGCCAGTATAGCTGTGTGTGTGCAGGGGGGCGGGCGGGCGGGCGGTGGGGGGGGTGGCATAGGCGCCGACTCCATGGGTGCTGCAGGGCTGGAGTACCCACAGAAAAAAAATAGTGGGTGCTCAGCACGCCCCGGTGGCCCCACCAATCAGCTCCTCCTCCCCAGCGCCTCATGCCCACTGCGGATCAGCTGTTCAGCGGCAGGCAGGAGATGCTGAGGGGGAGGGCGGCGCAAGGGCAGGGCACGCTCAAGGGAGGGAGTGGAACGGGATGGGAAGAGACAGGATGGAGGCGGTGACGGGAAGGGGCGGGGATGGGAAGAGGTGGGGCCTTGGGAGAAGGAGTGGAGTGGGGACGGGGCCTGGGGCATAGTGGAGGTCAAGCACCTCCAGGGAAATGAGAAAGTCGGCACCCGTGGTGTGGGGTAGGGGTGATTTTTCACAGTCCTAAACAGTAGAGTTATCCTGGCAAAACTTTCAAGAGCAGACTAGGTCAGAGTCTGCGTGTGGATTTTACAGCACTTGAAAATATTCTCAACAGGTAAGCGATAGACACTCAAACTCTTGAGCCCTCTGAGGCCATGTCTACACTACAAAGTTAAGTCGATATTATGTAAGTCGACATCAAGGCTCCGAATTAAGCAAGTCAATCTTGTGTGTCCACACCATGGTCATTGTGTCGGCGGAGTGCGTCCTCACGAGCAGGGCGTCCATCGATGCAGAGAGCACATGGGACCAAAACATTGTCGTGAGTGGTAATGGGAACATGGCTTTTGCCTCCCATGGTGCACTTTTCTCCCTCCCTGATTTCAAACAGCAAGCAAACCAAGGGTTTTTCGTGCCTTTTTTCAAAAGTCTGGGTTAGCCGCGCAGACACCATAGCCTAGTAAGCATGGATCCCGCTCAGCTGTGCACTCTTGTTGTGAGCATTACAAACACCTCATGCCTTATCCTGCAGTATTTCCAGAGCCGAGACAGGAGCCCCGTTTCTGCTCCAGGGAAACAAGCACTGGCTGGTGGGGCCGGATCGTTACGCAGCTATGGGATGACAGGCACTGGCTGGTGGGGCCGGATCGTTACGCAGCTATGGGATGACAGGCACTGGCTGGTGGGGCCGGATCGTTACGCAGCTATGGGATGACAAGCACTGGCTGGTGGGGCCGGATCGTTACGCAGCTATGGGATGACAAGCACTGGCTGGTGGGGCCGGATCGTTACGCAGCTATGGGATGACAAGCACTGGCTGGTGGGGCCGGATCGTTACGCAGCTATGGGATGACAAGCACTGGCTGGTGGGGCCGGATCGTTACGCAGCTATGGGATGACAAGCACTGGCTGGTGGGGCCGGATCGTTACGCAGCTATGGGATGACAAGCACTGGCTGGTGGGGCCGGATCGTTACGCAGCTATGGGATGACAAGCACTGGCTGGTGGGGCCGGATCGTTACGCAGCTATGGGATGACAAGCAGTGGCTGGTGGGGCCGGATCGTTACGCAGCTATGGGATGACAAGCACTGGCTGGTGGGGCCGGATCGTTACGCAGCTATGGGATGACAAGCAGTGGCTGGTGGGGCCGGATCGTTACGCAGCTATGGGATGACAAGCACTGGCTGGTGGGGCCGGATCGTTACGCAGCTATGGGATGACAAGCACTGGCTGGTGGGGCCGGATCGTTACGCAGCTATGGGATGACAGGCACTGGCTGGTGGGGCCGGATCGTTACGCAGCTATGGGATGACAAGCACTGGCTGGTGGGGCCGGATCGTTACGCAGCTATGGGATGACAAGCACTGGCTGGTGGGGCCGGATCGTTACGCAGCTATGGGATGACAAGCACTGGCTGGTGGGGCCGGATCGTTACGCAGCTATGGGATGACAAGCACTGGCTGGTGGGGCCGGATCGTTACGCAGCTATGGGATGACAAGCACTGGCTGGTGGGGCCGGATCGTTACGCAGCTATGGGATGACAAGCACTGGCTGGTGGGGCCGGATCGTTACGCAGCTATGGGATGACAAGCACTGGCTGGTGGGGCCGGATCGTTACGCAGCTATGGGATGACAAGCACTGGCTGGTGGGGCCGGATCGTTACGCAGCTATGGGATGACAAGCACTGGCTGGTGGGGCCGGATCGTTACGCAGCTATGGGATGACAAGCACTGGCTGGTGGGGCCGGATCGTTACGCAGCTATGGGATGACAAGCACTGGCTGGTGGGGCCGGATCGTTACGCAGCTATGGGATGACAAGCACTGGCTGGTGGGGCCGGATCGTTACGCAGCTATGGGATGACAAGCACTGGCTGGTGGGGCCGGATCGTTACGCAGCTATGGGATGACAAGCACTGGCTGGTGGGGCCGGATCGTTACGCAGCTATGGGATGACAAGCACTGGCTGGTGGGGCCGGATCGTTACGCAGCTATGGGATGACAGGCACTGGCTGGTGGGGCCGGATCGTTACGCAGCTATGGGATGACAAGCACTGGCTGGTGGGGCCGGATCGTTACGCAGCTATGGGATGACAAGCACTGGCTGGTGGGGCCGGATCGTTACGCAGCTATGGGATGACAGGCACTGGCTGGTGGGGCCGGATCGTTACGCAGCTATGGGATGACAAGCACTGGCTGGTGGGGCCGGATCGTTACGCAGCTATGGGATGACAAGCACTGGCTGGTGGGGCCGGATCGTTACGCAGCTATGGGATGACAGGCACTGGCTGGTGGGGCCGGATCGTTACGCAGCTATGGGATGACAAGCACTGGCTGGTGGGGCCGGATCGTTACGCAGCTATGGGATGACAAGCACTGGCTGGTGGGGCCGGATCGTTACGCAGCTATGGGATGACAGGCACTGGCTGGTGGGGCCGGATCGTTACGCAGCTATGGGATGACAAGCACTGGCTGGTGGGGCCGGATCGTTACGCAGCTATGGGATGACAAGCACTGGCTGGTGGGGCCGGATCGTTACGCAGCTATGGGATGACAGGCACTGGCTGGTGGGGCCGGATCGTTACGCAGCTATGGGATGACAAGCACTGGCTGGTGGGGCCGGATCGTTACGCAGCTATGGGATGACAAGCACTGGCTGGTGGGGCCGGATCGTTACGCAGCTATGGGATGACAGGCACTGGCTGGTGGGGCCGGATCGTTACGCAGCTATGGGATGACAAGCACTGGCTGGTGGGGCCGGATCGTTACGCAGCTATGGGATGACAAGCACTGGCTGGTGGGGCCGGATCGTTACGCAGCTATGGGATGACAGGCACTGGCTGGTGGGGCCGGATCGTTACGCAGCTATGGGATGACAAGCACTGGCTGGTGGGGCCGGATCGTTACGCAGCTATGGGATGACAAGCACTGGCTGGTGGGGCCGGATCGTTACGCAGCTATGGGATGACAGGCACTGGCTGGTGGGGCCGGATCGTTACGCAGCTATGGGATGACAAGCACTGGCTGGTGGGGCCGGATCGTTACGCAGCTATGGGATGACAAGCACTGGCTGGTGGGGCCGGATCGTTACGCAGCTATGGGATGACAGGCACTGGCTGGTGGGGCCGGATCGTTACGCAGCTATGGGATGACAGGCACTGGCTGGTGGGGCCGGATCGTTACGCAGCTATGGGATGACAAGCACTGGCTGGTGGGGCCGGATCGTTACGCAGCTATGGGATGACAAGCACTGGCTGGTGGGGCCGGATCGTTACGCAGCTATGGGATGACAGGCACTGGCTGGTGGGGCCGGATCGTTACGCAGCTATGGGATGACAAGCACTGGCTGGTGGGGCCGGATCGTTACGCAGCTATGGGATGACAAGCACTGGCTGGTGGGGCCGGATCGTTACGCAGCTATGGGATGACAGGCACTGGCTGGTGGGGCCGGATCGTTACGCAGCTATGGGATGACAAGCACTGGCTGGTGGGGCCGGATCGTTACGCAGCTATGGGATGACAAGCACTGGCTGGTGGGGCCGGATCGTTACGCAGCTATGGGATGACAGGCACTGGCTGGTGGGGCCGGATCGTTACGCAGCTATGGGATGACAAGCACTGGCTGGTGGGGCCGGATCGTTACGCAGCTATGGGATGACAAGCACTGGCTGGTGGGGCCGGATCGTTACGCAGCTATGGGATGACAGGCACTGGCTGGTGGGGCCGGATCGTTACGCAGCTATGGGATGACAAGCACTGGCTGGTGGGGCCGGATCGTTACGCAGCTATGGGATGACAAGCACTGGCTGGTGGGGCCGGATCGTTACGCAGCTATGGGATGACAGGCACTGGCTGGTGGGGCCGGATCGTTACGCAGCTATGGGATGACAGGCACTGGCTGGTGGGGCCGGATCGTTACGCAGCTATGGGATGACAGGCACTGGCTGGTGGGGCCGGATCGTTATGCAGCTATGGGATGACAGGCACTGGCTGGTGGGGCCGGATCGTTACGCAGCTATGGGATGACAGGCACTGGCTGGTGGGGCCGGATCGTTACGCAGCTATGGGATGACAGGCACTGGCTGGTGGGGCCGGATCGTTATGCAGCTATGGGATGACAGGCACTGGCTGGTGGGGCCGGATCGTTATGCAGCTATGGGATGACAGGCACTGGCTGGTGGGGCCGGATCGTTATGCAGCTATGGGATGACAGGCACTGGCTGGTGGGGCCGGATCGTTACGCAGCTATGGGATGACAGGCACTGGCTGGTGGGGCCGGATCGTTACGCAGCTATGGGATGACAGGCACTGGCTGGTGGGGCCGGATCGTTACGCAGCTGTGGGATGACAAGCACTGACTGCAGAACTTTCGAATGTGGAAGGCCATATTCCAGCAACTTTGTGCAGAGCCTTCCCCAGCCCTGAAGCGCAGCAATACTGAAATGTGAGCTGCTCTGGCAGTGGAACTCTGTGGAAGCTTGCAATGCCAGACTGTTACCGGTCAGTGGGGAGTCAATTTGGAGTTGGCAAGTCCACCGTGGGAGCTGTTGTGATTCAAGTTTGCAGGGCCATTAATAGACTTCTGCTAAGAAGGGTAGCGACTCTGGGCATCTTGCAGGACATGGTGGATGGTTTTGCCGCGATGGGGTTCCTTAACTGCGGCGGGGTGATAAATGGAACGTGTATGCCTATCTTGGCACCAGACCACCTTGCCAAAGAGGACATAAACTGAAAGGGGTACTTCTCAATGGTGTTGCAAGTGCTGATGGATCACAGGGACCATTTCACCTACATCAACATCAGATTGTCCAGAAAGGTGCATGATGTGCACATCTTTAGGAACACAGGTCTGTTCAGAAAGCTGCAAGCAAGGACTTTCTTTCCAGACTGCAAAATCCCCATTGATGATGTTGACATGCCAGTCATGTTCCTGGGAGACCCAGCCTACCCCTTGCTCCCATGGGTCATGAAGTCGTAAACCAGCCACCTGGACAGCAGTAAGGACTGGTTCAACCGTAGGCCAAGCAAGTGCGGAATGGTGGTGGAATGTGCTTTTGGGCATAAAGGCTGATAACATTGCGAGGAGAGAAACAAGGAAAGCTTGTTTGCAGATGCACTGCAATAACCATCAAAGGTCTGGGAATCATAGAACTGGAAGGGACCTTGAGAGGTCACCTAGTCCAGGCCCCGGTACTCATGGCAGGACTGNCCCCTGTCCAGATTATTCACATTTGCTGTCTACAGAGAGTAGTTATCAGTGGTTCACAGTCATGCTGGAAGGGCATAATGAGTGGGGTCCCCAGGGATCAGTTCTGGGTCCAGTTCTGTTCAATATCTTCATCAATGATTTAGATAATGGCATAGAGAGTACACTTATAAAGTTTGTGGATGATACCAAGCTAGTAGGTGTTGCAAGTAGTTTGGAGGATAGGATTATAATTCAAAATGATCTGGACAAACTGGAGAAATGGCCTGAAGTATATAGGATGAAATTCAATATGGACAAATGCAAAGTACTTCACTTAGGAAGGGACAATCTGTTGCACACATACAAAATGGGAAATGACTGCCTAGGAAGGAGGACTGTGGAAAGGGATCTGGGGGTCATAGTGGATCACAAGCTAAATATGAGTCAACAGAATTACACTGTTGCAAAAAAAGCAAGTATCATTCTGGGATGCATTAGCAGGAGTATTGTAAGCAAGACACGAGAAGTAATTCTTCCGCTCTACTCCGCGCTGATTAGGCCTCAACTGGAGTACTGTGTCCAGTTCTGGGCGCCACATTTCAGGAAAGATGTGGACAAATTGGAGAAAGTCCGGAGAAGATCAACAACAATAATGAAAGGTCTAGAAAACATGACCTATGAGGGAAGATTGAAAAAATTGGGTTTGTTTAGTCTGGAGAAGAGAAGACTGACTCCCCTACATGATAACAGTTTTCAAGTACGTAAAAGGTTGTTACAAGGAGGAGGGAGAACAATTGTTTTTCTTAACCTTTGAGGATACGGCAAGAAGCAATGCGCTTAAATTGCAGCAAGGGAGGTTTAGGCTGAACATTAGGAAAAGCTTCCCAACTGTCAGGGTGGTTAAGCACTGGAATAAATTGCCAAGAGAGGTTGTAAAATCTCCATCATTGGAGGTTTGAAGAGCAGGTTAGACAAACACCTGTCAGGGATGGTCTAGATCAGGGGTCTCAAACACGCGGCCCGCAGGGTTATTTTCTGCGGCCCGCGAGCTCCTCACGGCCCCCCCGCCCTCCCCCAACGTTTACCTAGAGCGGCTGCCTGCCTGCCCTGCCCTGCCCCCGTGCCGGGAATCGGCTGGAACCTGGGGGAGGAGGGGCGCAGGGGTGTGTGTGGCTGTTGCTTCAGGCACCGCCCCCAGCAGCTCCCATTGGCCACAGTTCCCCATTCCTGGCCAATGGGAACTGCTGGGGGCGGTGCCTGAAGCAACAGCCACACACACCCCTGCGCCCCTCCTCCCCCAGGTTCCAGCCGATTCCCGGCACGGGGGCAGGGCAGGGCAGGCAGGCAGCCGCTCTAGGTAAACGTTGGGGGAGGGCGGGGGGGCCGTGAGGAGCTCGCGGGCCGCAGAAAATAACCCTGCGGGCCGCGTGTTTGAGACCCCTGATCTAGACCATCCCTGACAGGTGTTTGTCTAACCTGCTCTTCAAACCTCCAATGATGGAGATTTTACAACCTCTCTTGGCAATTTATTCCAGTGCTTAACCACCCTGACAGTTGGGAAGCTTTTCCTAATGTTCAGCCTAAACCTCCCTTGCTGCAATTTAAGCGCATTGCTTCTTGCCGTATCCTCAAAGGTTAAGAAAAACAATTGTTCTCCCTCCTCCTTGTAACAACCTTTTACGTACTTGAAAACTGTTATCATGTAGGGGAGTCAGTCTTCTCTTCTCCAGACTAAACAAACCCAATTTTTTCAATCTTCCCTCATAGGTCATGTTTTCTAGACCTTTCATTATTGTTGTTGATCTTCTCCGGACTTTCTCCAATTTGTCCACATCTTTCCTGAAATGTGGCGCCCAGAACTGGACACAGTACTCCAGTTGAGGCCTAATCAGCGCGGAGTAGAGCGGAAGAATTACTTCTCGTGTCTTGCTTACAATACTCCTGCTAATGCATCCCAGAATGATACTTGCTTTTTTTGCAACAGTGTAATTCTGTTGACTCATATTTAGCTTGTGATCCACTATGTCCCCCAGATCCCTTTCCACAGTCCTCCTTCCTAGGCAGTCATTTCCCATTTTGTATGTGTGCAACAGATTGTCCCTTCCTAAGTGAAGTACTTTGCATTTGTCCATATTGAATTTCATCCTATATACTTCAGGCCATTTCTCCAGTTTGTCCAGATCATTTTGAATTATAATCCTATCCTCCAAACTACTTGCAACA
Source organism: Platysternon megacephalum (assembly GCA_003942145.1). Lineage (NCBI taxonomy): Eukaryota > Metazoa > Chordata > Testudines > Platysternidae > Platysternon > Platysternon megacephalum. The sequence continues at coordinate 144,047 of QXTE01000647.1, read as the reverse complement.
CCTACTAGCTTGGTATCATCCACAAACTTTATAAGTGTACTCTCTATGCCATTATCTAAATCATTGATGAAGATATTGAACAGAACTGGACCCAGAACTGATCCCTGGGGACCCCACTCATTATGCCCTTCCAGCATGACTGTGAACCACTGATAACTACTCTCTGTAGACAGCAAATGTGAATAATCTGGACAGGGGGTGAGGAGTAATAGGAGCCTATATAAGAAAAAGACCCAAAAATCAGGACTGTCCCTATAAAATCGGGACATCTGGTCACCCTACCCTACCTCTCTGGGAACGGTTTTGCACCCACCGTATAGTACCTCCATCTAGGTTGTATTTCCCTAGTTTGTTTATGAGAAGGTCATGCGAGACAGTATCAAAAGCTTTACTAAAGTCAAGATATAGCACATCTACTGCTTCCCCCCCCCCATCCACAAGGCTTGTTACCCTGTCAAAGAAAGCTATCGGGTTGTTTTGACAAGATTTGTTCTAAACAAATCCATGCTGACTGTTACTTACCATCTTATTATCTTCTAGATGTTTGCAAATTGATTGCTTAATTATTTGATCCATTATCTTTCCAGGTTCAGAAGTTAAGCTGACTGGTCTGTAATTTCCCCAGGTTGTCCTTATTTCCCGCTTTATAGATTGGCACTGTATTTGCCCTTTTCCAGTCCTCTGGAATCTCTCCCATCTTCCATGACTCCTGAAAGATAATCGCTACTGGCTCAGATATCTCCTCAGTCAGCTCCTTGAGTATTCTAGGATGTATTTCATCAGGCCCTGGTGACTTGAAGACATCTAATTTGTCTAAGTAATTTTTAACTTGTTCTTTCCCTATTTTAGCCTCCTCTGATCCTACCTCATTTTCACTGGCATTCACTACATTAGACGACCAATCACCACCAACCTTCTTGGTGAAATCCGAAACAAAGTCATTAAGCACCTCTGCCATTTCCACATTTTCCGTTAGTTTTTCCCCCCTCATTGATTAACGGGCCTACCTGTCCTTTATCTTCCTCTTGCTTCTAATGTATTTGTAGAATGTTTTCTTGTTACCCTTTATGTCTCTTGCTAGTTTGATCTCGTTTTGTGCCTTGGCCTTTCTAATTTTGTCTCTACATACTTGTGTTATTTGTTTATATTCATCCTTTGTAATTTGACCTAGTTTCCACATTTTGTAGGACTCTTTTTTTGATTTTCAGATCATTGGAGATTTCCTGGTTAAGCCAGGTGGTCTCTTGCCATCCTTCCTATCGTTCCTACGCAGAATGGGCAACCTCTGTTCCTTGTACCGTCCCCTGGTGTTGAGTGCAAGGGATAGCGAACATCCCCCACTCCTGTCTCGTGGAAGGGGGAGACTGTTTGGGGGACGAGGATTGAGAACTGGGCGATGCTGGCAGGCAGTTCTGAATAGGTTGCAGAGCGACTCTAGCATCCAACTACCTTTCTTGAAGCTCAACCAGATGCCTCAACATGTCTGATCGGTCCTTTATAATCCGCAGCATTTCATTCTGCATGGCACGTTCCTGTTCCCGGCATGCTCCCCTGTCCTCCCTGTCCATGTCCAGTTTCTCAAAGAGTGTAATCCTCTATGCTCTGAGCTCCATCTCAGCTGCCCCGGAGGCGTGCATTAACTTGATGAACATGTCCTCCTAAGTCTTCTTTTTCTGCCCTCTAATCTGGGAAAGTCTCTGTCCCGGTGTGGAGGATACACCGAAGAACAAGGTTTCCACTGCAAGGTATGCAAAGCACAAGGGAAGCACTGACAGTGCATACATTGTTTCTGGTGCAAGGTTGGGTTGTTTTTTTTAAAGCACCCCCCAATATACACTTCACTGCAAGCCACAACGTATTCACAATGCCTAGTTGTTGCATGAGTCGGTTTGCTGCTCCAGCCGTGGTGAGTATGGCCATGAAGCATGGGCACAGGTCTTGGGCTACTACTTTTGTAAAAACATCGGGAGCACAGCTGGGCACTTGAGAAATACTCCCTTTCCCCTCGCAACCTGGACCATGTAAAACTCCTCTTTTTTACAAAGGCGGCATCAAGTGGGGCAGGAGCCACGCTCAGGAAGCCATCTCCACACTCTGTTTTTTCAATGCTGCTTGCAATACACGGTGATCCTTTCCAGCCACAGTCATGGCATGTTAGGGAAAGTGTGGTTATGGGACCTGGATTTCACCAAACGGGAGGCGGATTATTTGTTGAATTTTTAGCAGTTTAAGGGCTAGCATGAAAACTTCCCCCAGGTGACCCTATGCGATATCAATCTCCTGAGAGGAACAGAGGCAGCCAGGGAGCAGATGCTGAAAGCATCTGGGTACAGACTTGGTCCTTATACTGTGTGCTGCAATGATGCCAGCAGTGGCGCGGGAAAGTGTCCTACCGTGGTGGAAGAAATAAGACAGCCCTTCCCAGAAACCTTCTGCAAAGGATTGCAGAGTTACCTCCATGAAAGCGCCCTAGAGATCTCCATGGAGGATTCCCAGGCCATCCCTGTGGATAGAAACCGTCTTTTTCTGAGAGCACCCTCTGCGTAACTGGTGTGGCCACCGGGAAGCAGATACCCACTACACCTCTTTTCTTCACGTTAAACATCAAATACAATAGCATGTAACCCCTTCAGTTTGATTGGAAATGTGTACTCACCAGAGGTGCCTTCCCTGGCATCATGCTCGGCTGCTACTTGGTCCTGTGAAGGAATGGGCTCCAGAGTTCAAAACAGTGCTTGTCTCTTGGGGAGAATGGATCCACCGCTCGTCTGTCTCCCATTCTCCTCCTCCTCATCAACAATGTCCTCATTGTTGCCTGAGGTAGACCAGGACTCCTGGGAGGTAATTAGCAGGAAATTAAAATTCAGAAGTTCCTGGGGCTTTAACGGCTTGCTGTGTACCTGGTTGACGTGCAGTGGAGTTGAAAATGCTCTCCAGAGCGGTCACAGCGCAGCACTGCGGGACACCTCCTGGAGGCCAATGCATTCGAATTACACAATGCAGTGTCTACACTATCCCTATGTCCACCCGGGGATGTTGAATCAAGTGCTACACCTCTCTCGGAGGTGGAGTACAGAAGTTGACTTTACAGGCGACTTAGGTCTGAGGAAGGGACTCGGTCGTATAGACACGTACATTATTAGATCAAATTAACAGGGCTTCTGTCGACATACGTTTGTAGTGTAAACCAGGCCTGAGTGTCTCCCTGGGGAATCCAGTCCCTGTTCCACTGGATGCTCACAATACTCACAGATTCACAGCTATACCAGTTTCCCAGTTACATTTCCAATCACCACTCTGATTAACATCTCTCTCTTAAGTGCTGGTGTGGACATAGGCTTGTCAGGGGGTGAAAAAAACACACCAACATAAGTTTCACCGAGTAAAGCGCCGGTGTGGACAGCGCTATGTCGGCGGGAGACGCTCGTTGGAGGTTGAATGATGATGATGGGAGAGCGATCTCCCGTTGGCCTAGAGCGGCTAGATGGGAGACTTTCAAGTGACGCAGCTGTGACGCTATACAGTCTGGAGTGGACGGTGCTTGGTCCTGCTGTGCAGGCAGGGGACTGGACTCGATGACCTTTCAAGGTCCCTTCCAGTTCTATGAGATAGGTATAGCTCCCTATTTAAAAAAAAAAAGTGTAGATGTAGCCTAAGATGTGATTAGAGTGAAACAAATAAAGGTTTATTTAATAAAGTCTCGTGATTCCAGTGATAGCAAGTAGAAGTATTGGGGGAAAATAGTTACACATCAAGTACAATCAGAGCCCTCTGTCTAGATCCCAGATGTACAGAACTGGAGCCTTTCGTATGTTCTACAGCAATGCTCACGCAAAGTCCTTCCAGCGTTTTACAGCCAGGGTGGGCTGTGAGACAAATCACACTGCCAGCTTGCCTCCACGCTGGAGGATGCAGGGTGTACCTCTGTACAGCCAAATGTACCTCCACATTCCATGATCTGACCTCATAAACAGGATCCTGCTGTTTATTATTTTGTGTACATTTCCTCTCTTATACTGCTTTGCTGTGAGAACAGCCATTCCTGGCCAGTTAACACACTGTGTGCAGCACGTAACTCGCTCTCAGCCGCACAGTGTTGAGTGCTGCTAGTCAACCACTCATGAATTATACCGCAGGAGAACACTTGCAAATTCTACAGTCCCAGACTTTCTCCCTGGCACTCTCCAGCACATTACTAAACAATACAAGGTCGTATAAAGTCTGTCACTTCATCAGTGGGAAATGAATGCACCAGGCTTGTTATCCCAAGTGGAGTTTCTCACACACTTTAATCCAATGAAACAATAAAATAACTTCATTAACTACAGAAAGAAAAGATTTTAGGTGACTACAAGTAATGAGGCATAAAAGTCAGAATTGGTTACCAAAGAAATAAAAGATAAAACACAAACTAACTTCTAATTTCAGCTAAAACAGATTCACAGCAAGTGTCTTTCTTTCACTATATGCTGTGACAAACTGGGTTTCCTTTCAGCCAGGACCCTGCCTCCCCAATTTCAGTTCTTCAGGAGTTGTTGTGATTAGCAGAGAGAAAAGGGGAGAGAGAGTCTCAAGCATTTTCCCCACTTCTTCTTATTCAGTCCTTTGTGCTAGAAACATCCTCATTTTTCAGCTGAGTCATGGTGATGGGCTGTCTATTGTGGATCTGAGTGTCAAGCCATCCCTGTGATTGAATGTACATTTCTTGTTCACACCTTCCCCCTGCTGGAGAATGGCAATTTAACCAGGTGATAGCTTTGCTGTCTCCGGGGAACTGGTCTCTGACTGTTCTGCAGAATTCTAGCATTTGTTAAGAAACATCATACAGTAAAATCTCATATGTTTACAGACACAGTGTTGCTACACATATTTTAACAAGACAATAAAGTTCAGCATATATTCAGTTTCCAAATTATGCCTGACAAGGCATGCCTTGTACAAAATATATAATAATTTTGCAAAAGAGTGAATAAAGGGTTACAGACTGTGACAGTGTCTGTCTGTGCATGTTCCCAGCATATATGTGAGTAGTTCAATCCCTCATAAGCAGAGTGTTCTGCACCTTTCAGAACCTGGGGAGGAGGCCCTGGGATTTCACTGGTTTACTAAGCACCGACTTAAATTAATAATTATTTTTTATTACAAAGTCATAGGGATTCACCTGATCTCATTTGTTTTCTTTCATTTGAGCAGGGTTTCCAGTTTCCAAACCTGATGTGATCTCCCAGCTGGAACAAGGGGAAGAGCCGTGGGTCCCAGACCTCCAGGATTCAGAGGAAAAAGAGATCCTGAGAGGTCCTTGCACAGGTGAGGAAACATTAAACTAACTCAGAATCTGTAAGTGCCTGATGGAAAAATCTGGGATACCCTACAAAGCCCTTGGGAGCTCTCTGAATTCAGGAGGATAGTCCCCAGCAGATGTTGTATCCTCAGGGCATATATAGCTTATGGCTTCCTACAAATCCTAACTGACACATGTCAGTAACTTTCCACCTTCCCACTGATAATTTGGATTTGATAGGAAGGCAGAATTGATCCCCTCCTCTCCCTTTTTGGGGAAGAGTTAGGGGAATTCAGTTCCTGGTTTTTGAAAACTCTCCAGCACTTAGTTTGGTTTGCTTTTCCCTTTTCCATCCCTGTTTGAGGTTTCTCTCTCTACTGCAGCAGGTGATCCGATGGTGAGTGGGAATGAGGAGCAGAAGTCTCAGCAGGAAGATGCTGCGCAAGTTGCACCACATGGAATATTATCGAAAATAACCAAAGGGGACGTGTCCAGGAGTCATGAGCAGGGAACAATCTGTGAGATTCAGCACAGAGCAGAGAGAGAGCAGGGAAACCAGCCAGGAGAGAAATTTAATAAAATTATTTACTGTCAGGGAACTCACAAGGACCTCAAAGAAACCACAACCCAGCAGAGAATCCTGATGGGAAAGAGAAATAAAAAATACACTGACTGTGGGAAAAACTTCAGTGACGGCTCAGCCCTTATTAAATATCAGAGAATTCATGCAGGTGCGAAACCCGATGAATGGTGTGAGCGTGGGAAAAGCTTCATGGAGAGCTCAGAACTTACTGCACATCAGAGAATCCACACAGGGGAGAGGCCCTATGAATGCTCTGAGTGTGCGAAAACCTTCACTGACCGCTCACACCTCAAGACACATCAGAGAATTCACACAGGAGAGAGACCCTATGAATGCTGTGAGTGTGGGAAAACCTTCATTTCCAGCTCAAGCCTTATTAAACATCAGAAAATCCACACAGGGGAGAGGCCCTATGAATGCTGTGAGTGTGGGAAAACCTTCACTCACCGCTCATACCTCAAGACACATCAGAGAATTCACATGGGAGAGAGACCCTATAAATGTTGTGTGTGTGGGAATAGCTTCACTTCCTGCTCAAACCTTATTAAACATCAGAGAATCCACACCGGGGAGAGGCCCTATGAATGCAGTGAGTGTGGGAAAACCTTCACTCGCAGCATCCACCTCGCTAGACATCAGACCATTCACACAGGGGAGAGGTCCTATGAATGCAGTGAGTGTGGGAAAACCTTCAGTTGCCGCTCACACCTCATTAGACATCAGAGACTCCACACAGGAGAGAGACCCTATGAATGCAGTGAGTGTGGGAAAAGCTTCACTGAGAGCTCAAACGTTGCTCGACATCAGAGAATCCACACACGTGAAAAATCCTATAAATGCAGTGAGTGTAGGAAAAGCTTCAGTGAGAGCTCAACCTTATCAGACATCAAAGAGCCCACAAGGGGAAGCGGCCCTATGAATTTTGTGAGCATGGAAAAAGCTTCACTCGGATAATCTCCAAGGGAGTTAAACACCATAAAAACCTCTAGGGCTATCCCAACATTTGTTCTTTAATACTTTTGCTAATTCCTACGTAGTAACCTTTAAAGCTGTTTGAACCAGTTGCATCAGTGTTATCCCTCAGCTTGTCGAGACGAGGTGCCCGTTTTTGTCTTTTGCAGCTCTCCCTTTTCTGGGGTGGACCCGATTGTCCTTTCTATCCACTCCATTGTCCCATGAGTAATGGGAGTTTGTCTCTCCTTCCACGAAACAAGGAGCATCATATTTATACCCTTCCTCTTATTGCACTGTTGTTTTTAAAGTCACCAATGATACAGATTGTATCATTCTCAGTTGTTCTCACATTGCTCTGGAGTGTACTGAACGGCATTTGAGGACCTTTTCTTCAGTTACAATGTATTTAAATATAATGAGGAGAAGCAGGGGCAGGAAAAAGTGTCATTTCAGCCTCGGTGACACTGGAAGGAGATGGGGTGACTCGGAGATTCCCTCCTTCCCCATCACTGCAGAACTGATACCTCCTGTCTGAGCCATGCAGAGTTTGTCTACACATTCTGTCCCTCCACCTCTCAAAGTGTCATGTGGTGCAGTGTTCTCAGCTGTCTGTGCTTGGAGATGACGCTTTGACTTCTTTAATCCTATAGCAGAGTCGCTATGACTGGAGATGAAAGTGTCAAAGACCTGCAAGGGGAACTCAAATGGATCCCAAACACAGTGTGATGATTTTTGGAGTTTGAATTCCAGTTTCCATCTATTGGCAAAGCCACTTAGGGTGTTTTTCTCCCATTACGAGGACGTTAGATTGCTAAAACTTTTGTAACTAATGTAATTCAATAATGAGACCGTGCTGAGTGAAGCAGGTTTGAATGGCTCAGAGGAGAATGTGATGGGAGAATCTATTGTCCTAATTCTGATTCATCAGATGTAACCTGCTCTGGAATTTCACTTGACTCTTTCATTTTCATGTCGTCTACCTCTTTGTGAGGTGGGTGTGACACTATGCCCTGTATTCTTCATAGAAATATTGTTATAATTATAGCATATCTAAGATGTATTTTATGCAAGGTGGGTCATCTGAGGTATTGGAAAGGTTATGATTTATTGAATGTGATTATCCTATGTATGCATGTATCCTTTTTGTATCTAAAGTTAGGAATATTGACTATACATCTGTACTACAAATGTGTTTGCACCTAGGGAACGCCCACCAGACAGAATGCAATCAGTCTGGATTGGCCATTAGGAAGAACAATTGGTCTTTGAAGATGCTAATATCCCACCTTTCTGAGAAGCTTTTCTGGGATGCCATGAACAACCTCCGACTCATGGCTGCTTTGACACTGCAGGGTCATGTGATCACGTCCCCTGGTACTGGACTCCATGATAGAATACCAGTATTTTTTCCACTGAGGGGGGGAACCACACTCAAAAACAAAGGGTTCCCGCCATATGTAAAACCTATTTAAGACTGGGGAGTGGCTTAATCAGTGTTCATTCTTCACTGAATCCCCGCCCAGGGTGACTGCTGGAAACATCTAAGAAACAAAGACCCAGGGGGCAGGGGGGAGAAGGACTGAGCCCAGGCTGGGAAGGTGTCTGGCCTGTGAAAGAAATACCTGGAGTTTTAAGGTGCAAGCAAGAGCAGCTTGCCTTCAAGAAACTCTGCAATCTACCTAAAACAACGTTTAGGGTGAGAAATTCCTACTTGTAACCAGTTTCTTTAGTATTAAGTTTAGCTTGTGTGTTTGTTTCATTTGCTGGGTCATCTGCTTTGATCTGTTTGCTAATCCTTATAATCACTCCAAATCTATCTTTTGAGGTTAATAAACTTGTTTTTGTTTACTCTAAAACCAGTTTGTGGAATTCATAGCTGGGGGTGTGTGTGTGTGTAAAAAGCTGTGCATATCTCCCTCCACATTGAGGGAGGGATCAAATTTCATGAGCTTACACTGGACAGTGCAAGACAATATAATTTTGCGTTTGCACTCCAGAGAGGGGTGTGCACTTGAGTATCTGGGCAATTCCTTAGCTGAAGCCTTCCCATGCAGTGCTGATTTCAGTGTCTTTCTGCAGCTGCGTGTCCCCCAACCTGTGTGTGCTGGAGTAGGCTTGAGGGCCTGGCTCAGCAGGACAGTGTAAGGGAGCCCAGGCTGGTGGAAAAGGCGGGCTCAGTGGTATCCCAGTATATCAGGTGGCACTTCAGAGTGTGGGGCAACCCGTCACAGTGGGTTTCTCTCTTTCCTGAAGGCTGTTTGGTCGCCCAATTGGATATTAATTTAGTTTGATAGGATGTAACTCGGATTTATTGGAGACTTCAAGACAAATGACCATTTTGCTAAAGTTACTGTTTCTTGCTTTAGCTTTGCTTTTCCCCCCATCCCTCCACGATGGGGTGGAGACAGTTCAAGTGCAGTTCTGTCAACAGGAGAGAACTCTCCAATTTACTGGAGATGCTAACAAAGAAAGAGTAGTGATTAAAATCTCCACTGGGAAATGGTGAACAACAGCAGAACCCCAACTAACTGGAGGAAGTGCAGATGATCACAGTGGAGTTCAATTGTTTGTCCATATTCTCTCAATGGTCTGAGCGATTCCACCCTAAGCGATTTTGAACTAGGCAAAATGTCCATGTATTTGGTTCCCAAAGCATTTGTAACCCAGGCCCTACAGAAGATATCTCCTAGCTAATCCTTTGGTATGGGAAGTGCTGCTCTTTATAATGCAGACGTTGAGGAAATAAAAGTGGTTTTTTGTTGAATTTATCCTTTGTGGGTGCTTACAAATGTGTATAAAATGAAAACAGTGTTGAAAATGTAATAGTTTAAGAAAAATAACTATTTTTTAATAGAAACTCCAGCTCTGGTAACTAAGAGAGATTCTGATCAGGGCCTGTATCTAGTTCCTAGCCTGGACCTGTGCCACCAAATTAAAGGAAAACGGGGCATGTTTTGGGAAGCCGTTCCTCACTTACATACTGAGATTTTGAGTGGCTTAGTAAAGGGTTCTACTTCAGAGAAGTGTAAATGTACCCTAGCCAAGGCCAAGGATTTGGAAAGAAGGGGGGTAGAAATATTACACACCCAGTTCTTAGTTTTCACCCCAGTAAAGGAAGCTTAAGGTGACCAAGGAAAACAAAACAAAAACCAAGACAACTTTCAATTTTCCAATATAATTCAGGTGATCACATAATTAGTCTCTTACTCTTTAACCCATAACTTCACCTTTAATTTCCTTTTCAGTGGGGTAGCCTATAGGGCTAGCCTGCTGGTTGCTTTATGATATCCTGCCTTTATTTATTGGTTTGCTGTTCGTTTTATTATATTTGGCTTATATTTTTTTTATTGGATTATTCTATTATGTTTGGCTGTAATGCAAGGATCCTACAAGCCTGTATGATTAGCTTAAGTAAATTAGCATAAGTTTGAATTGTGACCTTTGGCATAGATAAATGGGCTTGTAGTTACCCTTTTGGATTTTGGGGAACTAAACATGTCTACCTAAGACATTTGGGACTTAGCAGTAACCACAAGGTACACCACAAGAACATGGACGTAACGACCAGAAACTGGTTAGAGCAACAGGTTTCCAGAACGAGCTCGTTGGCATTAATAGGTATGACTGTGCTAGCCCATAGGATAAGTGCACCCCAATATTATGGGGGTGAGGACATTAGGTTTAGGCACGGAAGGTTGGGCACTGGCACTGAATATTCAGGAGAGTGCTCAGACCCCAGAAGAGGGCAAACCACCATGTGGAAGCAGCTCTCGCTAGCTTTTTCCAGCTCTTGGCTTTTTCATCTTCTTTATTTTTTAAGGGCTTGTCTCCACTTACTGGTGGATCAACGCTGCGGCGATTGATCCACCGGGGGTCGATTTAGCGGGTGTTCACTAGACTCGCTAAATCGACCGCCAATCGCTCTCCCGTGGACTCCGGTACTGCACCGGAACGAGAAGCATAAGGTAAGTCAATGGGAGAGTTTCTCCCGTCAAACCAGCGTGGTGTAGACACCACAATAAGTCGACCTAAGGTACGTCGACTCCAGTTACATTATTCACATAGCTAGAGTCACGTAACTTAGGTCGACTTCACCCCGTAGTGTAGACCTGCCATTAGTCTCTTAGCTGGTAACTTAGCCAATCAACATTTGACCCTTCGGCTCTATTATTCACCATCAATGTCGAGCGTTGAGGAACCTGGACCATTGGACTCATTTGCATGCCAGAGACGAGGCTGGTCCTATGTCTCTTACCACTGGGTCCCCAAGGAAAGCGTGAGGATGCTAATTTAGGAAACTTTTCTACAATGGTACCACATGTACCCCCAGAACTGTATTATTTTGGGCTCTTCTGCAATGTGTGTTGGTGAAAGGGGTCTCCTATGTGAGAATATTTGCGTCATGAGAAAAAACACCTTTTGTATTTTCACACTTCTTAATCTTTCACAGGAGGAGGAGGTAGAGGAGAAGTGATGCAAATGCATAAAACACAACAGAAAATCTAAGGTCTGGTCTACACTACAGTCCTACATCGGTATGACAACATTGCTCAGGGTTTGAAAAATCCACACCCCTGAGCAACGTAGTTTAACCCCCTGCGATGGGATCCCCGGGGTACAGCCTGGCACTGTGGGACCGCTGTGCCTCCTTAACTCTCCTGCCTGAGTTGTCTCTCACAATGCTATGCCAGTGACATGCAGCAAATCCCAACAGCCACTGTGATCACTCAGCCATCGGCACGTGGAGCCCCGCACCCAGCTAAATTGCATGAATGCTCCCCGAGTCACTCATGGAAAATAGAGAGAGGCACCAGCTAATCACCCCAGCTCCCAGTCTTACACCCCAGAAACATACCGTCTTACACTGCTCAAGACTCCCTTGGACAGCGCAAGCTCATTAATTTGCCACTTCTTCCAAGGAACATGGACATGCACCAGCCTTTGTAACCTGAGCAGAGATTCCCCAAGCACTTCAACCAAAACCACACTGGTTTAGGTAAAATATAAAAGAGATTTATTAACTACAGACAGATTTTAAGTGACTATAAGTAGCAAGAATAGAGATAAAAATTGGTTACCTACCAAATAAAAATAGAAACAGTCTAAATTCGAACTTTAACAGACTAAGCAAGATTTGAATCAAACAGTCTCTCACCCTAATAGACGTTACAGGCAGCTCACAGTTCTCAATACTCAGACTGAACTCCCTTCCAGCCTGGGACCAATCTCCCGACTTCAAAGTCTTTGTCCTCCAGACGGTCTTCCAGGTGTTGAGAGGGGGTGGGGGGAAGAAGCCAAGTGATGATGTCATTATCCCTTTTTTATACTTTCTTCTAGCTGCTAGAAAGATCCTTGCTGTGACATTGGTTAGGCCAGGGGTCGGCAACCTACGGCACACAAGCCGATTTTTAATGGCATGCTGCTACCTGCCACCTGCCGGGGTCCCAACCCCACTCAGCCCCCCCACCCACCGCTCTCTCCTGTGGGGGCAGGAGGCAGAGGCAGCCAAGCTCCCCCCTCCCCCAGCGTGCTGCCTTCCTGCACCACCACCTCTCCTTCCCTGTGCCGATCAGCTGATCGCCCTCCAGCCCCCTGCCGTGAGTCGCTCATGGCAGGGGGCTGGGAGCACCCCCACAAGCCGAGCACCCCAGTCCTCTGCCCTGACCCCTGCACCCCACACACACACACAGCCCTCTGCCCTGACCCCTGCACCCTCTGCCCTGACCCCTGAACCACCACCCCACACACCCAAACCTCTGCCCTGACCCCTGAACTCCTCCACACAGCCCTCTGCCCTGACCCCTGAACACCCCCCACAGCCCTCTGCCCTGACCCCTGCACCCCCCACAACCCCAGCCCTGACCCCTGAACACCCCCACACACCCTGCCCTCTGCCCTGACCCCTGAACACCCCACACACACCCAGCCCTCTGCCCTGACTTCTGCACCCCCCACACATACCCAGCCATCCCACACCCTGACTCCTGCACCCCCCACACACCTCCAGACCCCGTTCTGACTCCTGCACCCCCCACACATACCTAGCCCCCCCCCACACTCCATGCCCTGACTCTTGCACCCCACCACACATCCCCACCCCCACCCTGAGCACCAAATGAGAGCTCCTGCACAAACACCCCACATTCCCGGCTGCCGGCCCTTTGCCAGCTGGGTCCCGCAGGCCCCGCTCAGCCCGCTGCCAAACTAGGTGAACGGAACCCCAGGCCGACAGCGGGGTGAGCAGGCTGGCGGTGTAAGATCAGCATTTTAATTTAATTTTAAATTAAGCTACTTAAACATTTTGAAAACCTTGTTTACTTTACATACAACAATAGTTTAATTATATAATATAGACTTATAGAGAGAGACCTTCTAAAAAACGTTTAAATGTATTACCGGCACGCGAAACCTTAAGTTAAAGTGAATAAGTGAAGACTCGGCACCCCACTTCTGAAAGGTTGCCCACCCCTGAGTTAGGCTGTCCCCACTGCATATGTTCCCTCTCTAAGGAGCCTCTGGGAGAGTGGATTCTTCTTGGTGGGCCATCAATGCCTGTCTGGCCAGCGATAGCTTCTCCTTTGTTGCAGCAGAAAGGCTGGCTCTGGGCGTTTCCCAACCTCACAACATATTTCAGTAACACACAGAGCAGTACTTCACAACTTCACATACAATGATCGTACCTACAATTCAACAAGGTATTAAGGTTCAACAGACCAAGACTTTTAAAGTGATACTTCACAAGGCATGCATTGTACAAAACACGTCAATCATATGACAGTGGTGAATATGGGGATTCCGGGGTGCTACTCTGACGTACACAGTGTCACACCCCCCCCCCCCCCCCAGTAGACAGCACCGTGTTGGCGGGAGAGCTTCTCCTGCTGACAAAACTACCGCCTCCTGGGGAGGTGGATTACCTAAGCTGACGAGAGAGCTCTCTCCCTTCACCTTAGAGCTTCTTCATTCAAGAGCTATAGTGGCGCAGTTCCACTGGTGCAGCTGTGCCGATGTAGCATTTTAAGTGTAGACGAGCCCTAAGACACAAAACCATAGATCAGAACTCTAACATTCGTGTATCCTGCAGTCTGCAATTGGAGCCTGACACATTCATTCCCTCATTGCTTACCATCATTTCCACAGCATGAAAGTGGCCACCAGTTTAGGATTCACAGGGAAGGAATGTCCTCGGAAGGACTCTCTCTCTATTTGCCTCATGAAACTTTGGATCCAAACGGTGAAAGATGATTGTTCTCAATCTAACCCTGGCATCCTTTGGGACTGTAATCCGTGACACTTAACTAGGAAGTGGAGTTGTACAGACAATTTTCCTTGGGCCATTCGTCGCCATAGCGTACTTTACTGGGTGAAAACTGAGAACTGGGTGTGTACTATTTCTGCCCCCCTTTTTTTCTGAATCCCCTTGGCCTTGGCTAGGGTACATTTACAATTCTCTGAAGTAGAACTCTTTACCAAACCACTCAAAAATCTCAGCAGTGCTAGTGCGGAACGGCTTCCCCAAACATGCCCAGTGTTTCTTTAAATTGGTGGCATGGGTCAAGGCTAGGAAATAGCTACAGGCCTGGACCAGAATCTCGGTAAGTTAGAAGAGGTGGAGTTTCTATTCAAAAATAGATATTTTTCTGCAGCTATTCTGCAGCTTCAGCCCCCCCATACGGCAGGACTTGGGGTGCAGCTTCATTCCCCCCCCCCCACACACACACACACACAGCAGGACTCAGGTGTGGCTTCATCCACTCTGCACAACAGAGCTCAGGCTACTGCCCTGCTGCCTGGGGCTGAAGCTCACGGCTTCAGCTTCCACCGGGGGGAGGGGCATGTCATGGATTAATTTTTGTTGTCAGACGGGGTCACGGTGCAATGAAGTTTGAGAACCGCTGGCTTAAAACAATTGAACTCCACCGTGGTCATCTGCACTGGCTTCTGCTGGGTTCTGCTGTGGTTCACCATTTCCGAGTGGAGATTTGAAATCACTGCTGCTTCTTTGTTAGCATGTCCAGTAAATTGGAGAGTTCTCTCCTGTTGACTGAACTGCACTTGAACTGTCTCCACGTCATCATGGAGGGGTGGGGAAAAAGCAACGCTGAAGTGAGAAGTAATGACTTCAGCAAATGGTCATTTGTCTCGAAGTCTCCAATAAATCTGAGCTACATCCTGTCAAACTAAACTAATATCCAGTTGGGCGACCAAACATTCTTCAGGAGAGATAGAAACCCACATCACAGAGAGACAGAATACATGACAGTGAAAGTGTCGAGTGAAATTCCAGAGCAGGTTACATCTAATAACTCAGAATTGGGACAAGAGATTCTCCCACCACATTCTCCTCTGATCCATTCAAATCTGCTTCATTCAGCACTGTCGAGTTATGTAATTTACAAAAGTTTTAGCATTTTAGTATCCTCATAATGGAGGAAAATACAGCCAACCTTCCCCCAAGTGGCTTGGTCAATAGATGGAAACTGGGATTTAAACTGCAAATAAACCCACTGTGTTTGGGATCCATTTGAATTCCCCTTCCAAGTCTTTGACACTTTCATCTCCAATCATAGTGACTCTGATATAGGATTAAAGAAGTCAAAGCGTCATCTCCAAGCACAGACAGCTGAGAACACTGCATCACATGACACTTTGAGAGGTGGAGGGATAGAATGTGAAGAAGATAAACTCTGCATGGCTCAGAGAGGAGGTAACATTTCTGGAGTGATGGGGAAGGAAGGAATCTCTGTGAGTCACCCCATCTCCTTCCAGTGTCACCGAGGCTGAAATGACACGTTTTTCCCTGCCACTGCTCCTCTTTATTTAAAATACATTTAAATATAATGGGGCAAAAAGGTCCAAAAATAACTGCTCTTCAGCACAACCCAGAGCAACGTGAGAACAACTGAGAATGAAACAATCTGTATCATTGATGACCCTAATAATAACTTTGCAATAGGAGGAACAGTATAAATGTGATGCTCCTGGTTTCCTGGAAGAAGGGACGCACTCCCATTACTCATGAGACAATGGAGTTGATAGCAAGGACAACCGGGTCCACCCCAAAACAGGGCGAAATGCAAAAGGCAAAAATGGGCAACTCATCTGGACAAGCTGAGGGATAATGGTGCTGCAAACAGTTCAAACAGCCTTAAAGGTTACTATATGGAAATGAGCAAAAGTATTAAAGAAAAAAATGTCTGGCTAGCCTGTGAGGTTTTTATGGTGTTTCTCTCCCTTGCAGATTCTCTGATGATATTTAAGGGATGAGCTCTGAGTGAACCTTGTCCCACACTCACAGCATTCATAGGGCTTCTCTCCTGTGTGGATTCGTTCATGTCTAGTAAGTTCTGACAACTGAATGAAGGTCTTCTCACACTCGCAGCACTCATAGGGTTTCTCACCCGTGTGGTTTCTCTGATGCCTAATGAGGTGTGAATGCTGAATGAAAGTTTTCCCACACTCAGAGCATACGTAAGGTCTCTCCCCCGTGTGCATTCTTTGATGTATAATGAGGTCTGAGCTCTGAGTGAAGCTTTTCCCGCACTCGCTGCATTTATAGGGTCTCTCCCCTGTGTGGTTTCTCTGATGCCTAATGAGGTGTGAGTGCTGAATGAAGCTTTTCCCGCACTCACAGCATCCATAAGGTCTCTCCCCCGTGTGGATTCGCTGATGTCTAGTCAGCTCAAAGCTCTGACTGAAGGCTTTCCGACACTCACAGCATACGTAGGGTCTCTCTCCCGTGTGGATTCTGTGATGTTTAAGAAGGGCTGAGCTGTCCGTGAAGCTTTTTCCACACTCACCGCATTCATAGAGTCCCTGCCCAGTGTGGACTTTGTGATGCTTAGTAAGGTGTGAGCTGTCAGTAAAGCTTTTTCCACACTCCCTGCATTCATAGGGTCTTTCCCCCGTGTGGATTCTCTGATGCGTAATAAGGCTTGAGTTGTTAGTGAAGCTTTTCCCGCACTCACAGCATTCATAGGGTCTTTCCCCTGTGTGTATTCTCTGATGTCTAATAAGGGATGAGCAGTGACTAAAGTTTTTCCCACACTCAGTGCATGTATATTTTCTCTTTCCTCTGAGGATTTCCTGCTGGGCTGTGGTTTCCTTCAAGTCCTTGTGAGTTCCCCAACAGTAAATTAATTTTCCCATTTTCTCCCCTGGCTGGTTTCCCTGCTCCCTCTCTGGTCTGTGCTGAATCTCACAGGCTGTTCCCTGCTCATGACTCCTGGACACATCCCCTTTGGATCTTTGCGATAATGTTCCGTGTGATTCCACTTGCTCAGGATCTTCCTGCTGAGAATTCTGCTCCTCATTCTCACTCACCATCCCATCACCTGCTGGGACAGAGAAAGAAACCTCAAACAGGGATGGAAAAGGGAAGAGCAAAGCAAAACAAGTGCTGGAGAGATGTCACATAAAAACCAGGAACTGAACTCCCCCAAACTCTTCCCCCAAAGGGAATCAATTCGGCCTTCACATCCCATCTAAATACTCAGTGGGAAGGGAAGAGGCCACTGACAGGTATCAGTTAGGATCTGTAGGAAGCCATGAGCTATATCTTCCCTGGGGATATGACACCTGCTGGGGACAATCCTGAACTCAAAAAGCTCCCAAGGTCTTCCTAGGGTACACCAGATGTCAACTTCAGGCACTTAGATTCTGAGTAGGTTTAATGTTTCCTCACCTGTGCAGGGACCTCTCAGGATCTCCCTTTTCTCTGAACCCAGGAGGTCTGGGACCCAGGGCTCTTCCCTTTCTTCCAGCTGGGAGATCACATCAGGTTTGGAAACTAGAAACCCTGCTCAGATAAAAGAAAACAAATGAGATCAGGTGAATTCCTAAGACTCTGTCATAAAAAATAGTCTAACTCCAGTCCTTAGTAAACCAATGAAATCCCAGGGCCACCTCCTCAGGTTCTCAAAGGTGCAGAACACTCTGCTTATGAGGGATTGAACTACCTGCATATCTGCTGGGAACACACACAGACAGAAACTGTGTGACAGTCTATACTCCTATGTTCCCTCTTTTACAAAATTATCTATTTTGTACAAAGTATGCCTTGGGAGGGTCATTTGAAAACTCATAATCCGCTGAACATGATCATCCTGTTAAGCAACATGGTATGTACAGTTATGAGATTTTACTGTATGATGTTACTGAAAATATTACAATTCTGTGGAACACCCAGAGACTGGTTCCTCAGAGACAGCAAATCTATCACCTGGTTAAATGGCCATTCTCCGGCCAGGGGAAGGGTGAACAAGAAATTTACATTCCATCACAAGGACGGCTTGAAGCTCACATCCACAACAGACAGCCCGTCACCATGATTCAGCTGAAAACTGAAGATGTTTCTAGTACAAAGCCTCCTGAAGAATTGAACTTGGGCAGCAGGAAAGGGTGAGGGGAGCCCTGGCTGAAAGGAAACCCAGCCTGTCACAACACGTGGTTAGAGAAAGACATTTTAGCTTGTTAAGTTAGACGTCAGTTTGTGTTTTATCTTTTATTTCTTTCGTAACCAATTCTGAATGTTATGCCTCATTACTTGTAGTCACTTAAAATCTTTTCTTTCGGTAGTTAATAAACCTGTTTTATCTAACCAGTGTGTTTGGATTAAAGAGTGTGGGAAACTCCATTTGGGATAACAAGGTTGGTGCAGGTCATTTTCCATTGATGAAATGACAGACTTTATATGAGTATCAGAAGTGTGCTGGACACTGCAAGAAACACATTTCCGGGGGAAAGTCTCAGACTAGTGAATTTGCTAGTATTCTCCCCTGGAGTAATTTCTGAGTGGCTGACTAATATAGTGTTTCTCAAATGCAGCCACCAGGGGCTTTTCTTACCACCACAGCATCCTGGGTAGTGATTCGGGGAAGTAAAGCAGGGGCCTGTTCCCCAGGGCTGACAGCAGGGATTGGGCCCTGTCCCCCTTTCTGGGCATGGTGGGGGCTCGGGCTTCAGCCCTGGGGTGGCAGGCTCTGGTCGTGGGGGTTCAGGCTCCAGCCACATGGCAGCAGGCCCCATCCCCGGGGCTCCAGCTGTGGGATCCCAAGATGCAGCTGTGGGGCTTACGGCCCCAGCCTGAGGGGGGTGCTGGTCCCAGGCTCAACACCCCACATCTCCCTGGCCCCTGCTACCTCCTCCGGCTTCAGGCTCTGGTCCCAGGCTTCAGTGGTGCAGCGGCAGGCTCTGGCCCCAGGATCCAGCTATGGGGCTTCAGGCTCCGGGTCTGGCCATGCAGCAGTCGGTGCTGGCCTGGGCTCAACCCCCCCCCCCCCACACACATATTGCCCTGGGCCCCGCTAAGGGCTCCAGGACCCCACTGCAGGGCTTTGGGCTCCAGCCCTGGGCCCCAGTCAAAGGGCTTCGGGCCCTGGCCACGCAGCAGTGAGTGCCAGCTCCAGTCTCACCCCCCATCAACCCACCACCCCCAGCTTGCCAGGGCTGAGTAAGTCCACTGTGAAAATTGATATTTATATGCTTGTTAATATCACTTTTCACAGCAGACTTAGTAGCTAGCGAGGAGGCTGTGAAAAGTGATATTAAGAAACATACAAATAGTACTTTTCACAGCAGCAGACGTATGAGTTAGCAAGTCTAGGGGGGAAAAAAGCAACCAACAATGCAAAAGAAACAAGAACAAAAGACAAGAACTTGCAAAGCACCTTATTTGTGTTTCTCTTCTGTTTAGGTCCAGTAAAGAATAGAGACAACTGTATATTATTTTATTACTGAGTCTGCAAAAAAAAAAACCCGACATAAATTACAATGATTTGGACGTGCACAGGTGCCTATTTTTGTTTTTCCTAAAGTTAATTAAGTATTTTAGGAAAAACTGTCAGAACGGCAGGCAGCAAGAGTTCGTGGCCGCACTCTAAGGCCACCAAAAAATGTGTTGTGAGAACCCCTGGACTAGCAGCACTCAATACTGTGCAGCGAGAGTGAATGACATGCTGGCGCCTGTGGGTTAACTGGCCAGGAGGGGCTGTTCTCACAGCAAAGCAGTGTAAAAGGCACCCCGGGTTGGGGAACTGAAGGGGGACAGCTGTTCAACAGTCCGGGATAATGTCACAGTGGCGCTGTGAGAAAGATCTATGCACGGCTTGTTATTTTAAACACTGGTATAGCGATTTTAAGTGAAACTCAAGCATGGTGGCTGGAAACAGTTAAAGAAAGGTTACTGTTTGCTGTGTTCTGTCTGCTTACTTTGGGAAAGGGAAAAAGAAACAGTAAAGCATAAATATGAGCAGTGGCAACTGCAAAGTTAGAGGCGGACAGATTGGAGGCAGCAGGAAAAGAGAGACAACCACAGTACCAGCTGTAGCAGGCAGAAATGTGACTGGAAGCTGAAAAGCAAAAAGCAGCAAGATCTCCTGTGAAGGAAGAGAGCCCAAGAAGGTGTTATCGGTGTAGCAGTACCCTTCTGAAAGAAACCAAGCCCCAACCAATCCACGATAACGGGCTAATGATAGCTGCAAAAGCTGCGTCTACCTGACACATTTTGGGAGAACTGGCTCTGCAGAGCCAGATATGGAGCATATTAAGGTCATCAAAATCAATGGGCAGGCAGCCACGGGATGGAAATATGACGGTGCACAGATTTGTCTGGTTAAACAAAGGGTGGTCCTAGAGACTGACATGGTACCTGGTCGACTGGCAGAACTTGTGTTAACAGGAGGATCTAGGCTCCTCGTGCCTTTAGCGACAGCCTTAGCCACATGGGGTGGACAGAGGCTGAATTACCCCCTCTATCCTGGGCATTCACCCGAGTGACTAGCAAAAGGACAGTTACGTGCTAACAACATTAACACACACACACACACACGGTGCTGGACGGGTACAATCAACTGCTTATAAGGCTGCCCAGGGCTTTTGTTCTTCCCCACGGGAGCCTCCCTTATGTTCTTAAAAAAATGTCTCTCCCTTTTCCCTTCCAGGAGCCCCCTCCAGCACACACTTCCTTGTGCTCTCTGGAGTGGGGTCAGCCTCTGTTCAGCTCCAAAACACCGGCAGCTGACAACTAGGTTAGATGCTTCTGTTACAGGCATCACTTCTCCCTCTTCCCCCCCTCCTTTGGCTCTGAGGGTGTGTTGCCTTTTGGTGCTGTGTATGAGTTATTCTCTCCCCCTCACACACACACACGCCCCTTTCTCCTTTAGCAGTTTCTGCGGTTTACCATTTCCTTCTGGACAAGCAGAATGTGAAAAATAAGAATCAGGCCAGGTGACTTCACGAAAGATGGATCCCAAAATCCAGGGCGTCTGCAGAGAAAAGAGATTGTGGCTATTGCACATGATGATGGGGGAGTCTCAAGAAGTTTCATTACCAACCTAGGCCATTTTCACATTCTGCCATGCAGTCGAGACCAGTGAGTTGTGTCATCTGTAATCCTGGGTGACTTTCAATATTCTGCTGCTGGAGCTCCCTTGTCTGGATGCTCCCAGCCAGCATTCAAGGACGCACTGAGTGTCTGTGTGATAAGTAACCCTGCACCAGCAGCTCTGACTTCAGCAACCTGCTTATGGCACCCCTAACACATTCTGGCTTCCACCAGCCTTGGATACAACTGGCAAGAGATCGCAACACCCCCACTCCTTCATTTTCCAAAACCCATGTGCTCGGCAATGGCTACTTTCTCCTGGACCGTTCAGAGGAATAAAGATTGGCTGCCCTCAGAAGAGACAAACGGCCCAGCTTATCACTTGAATTGGCAATAGCTATCACTTGTATTCAAAGACAGCACCAGATTCATTTACTAAACGTTTAATCTAACAAAAGCATTTAAAGTGAGTTCAGGTATAAACAATAGAGTTAGAAATGGTTACCAGGAAGTGGAAGTGAACAATGCTTTCTAGAGACTAGGACCTAATAAAACTACAGTCCTGGTCCAAGGGAAGATTCTTACCACACTACTTTCCACCAAGAGGGCAGACCACCCCCTTGCTCAATATCTCCCCCAAAGTCAAAAGTGCTTGGTTCCTTTGTCATCTTAAATGAAAGATAACTCGGGGTTCTGTGTCTCTCTTTTGTGTAGTTCAGTCTTTGAAAGGGAGTTTTCTGGAGGTTCCCCTCCAAAGTAAAGGGCATTGAAGCTGTGAGGAAGGAGGCCTGGAGTCTAGTGATGAAGGAAGTTCAATGCTGGTTTCTTCCCCTGCTTGTGTTTGCTAAAATGGAATTTGGTCTGGTCCTGAGATATCCTCCCCCGCCATGATGCTGAGTGGTTACCTCTGCCCCTTGTTAGTGTGATGGGTTTGTTTATCGTTGATATAAATTGCATTCCCATTGTCTCTTAATGTACCCTGAAAGTGCCTTCAAGGTGGCAGAGCCACCTGCCTTTGTCTAGGGTGGGGTAACTTCAGCCCTGGCTGGCAGACACGCTTTAAGATCATTCCCCAGCTATCTGTAATCTTGCCTTTGTCCTCCATACATACACCATGCAATAATATTAATGAACATCATGTCAGTAGCTTTCTGTTGATATTTTTCATGACACCTTTTCAAGACAGGTGAAGACATTAGTGAGTTGGGGGTCAGGCCAGCTGAAACTCACTATCAGATACCATGGAGCCCCTTCCCCCTCTTGCCCTGGGATGCTGGGAGGGTCACAGACATAACCAAGGAAGTGCATATTTGTGTCAGGCCTGCTGGGTAAGCACAGTGGATACCCAGGACGTTGAAGCCCCGGTCTAGTCCAGGAGCAGGATAGTTGCAGAATTCCAGTCTCGGAGAGGAAAAGGCAGGAGGTCTGACACCTGTGGGTGGAGCGGGGCACAGAGAGAGCAGGAAGGGGACAGGGTGCACCTAGCCTTCTCACTCATTACGACACCCACTCCCCTTCCACCCACTGCTCTCACCCCTCCCCACCTTCTTGGGCCCCGGAGCACCCGCTCCTTGTGTTCTCGCCTCCCCTCCCATTGCCCGCAGCCTTCCTCACTAGAGCTTCCCCCAAATTTCCCGCTGCCCAACCATTTTCCATCTCACCTTCCTTCTGCCCCAAATCATCTTTGCTTCCGACTCCCAAGAGCTCCTGTTCCCTCCCTCCCATTGCTAGTTCCCCCATTTCCTGGGGCAAACACTACCCAGCCCCCAGCTCCCCTTTACTCCCACCACCACCACCCCTCCCAGCTCCTTGACATCCTGACCCACGCCGCCTTCCCATTTCTTCCAGCCCCCCACTGCATCGCAACTCCCTACAGAACCTACTCCATGGTACATCTCCTTCCCACTGCCCCCAGGCGTCCCAGCGCACAGGAACTCTTCACCCCAAACCTACCCCCCACCAGCCTACCACCATCTGGACACTCCCCTGCTCTCCAACACCCTCCTTCCCACTGCCTGGACCCTTCCAATTACAGTTATTTATTATTTCTATTACCGTAATGCTCATATCCCCAGCCATTGACCAGATCCCACTGTGCTAGAAATTCTACAGACATAGAACAAACACACAGTCCCTGCCCACAAAGGGACTAAGAATAAGACAAGAGACAGATGGGGACAGACAGACAGATGGGGGATGTGTCCCAGTTTGTACGCTGAGCCAAATGCTAATGAAGAGATTGTGAAATCTTCGAGAGAGGAGATTTACACGAAAAAAGAAACAGGATCCTGAGTTTAGATAATGGCATGATGGGGTACATTTGGATGTACAGGGGTACAACCTGCAACTTTTACTGGGGAAGCAAGCGGACAGCATGATTTGTTGCATGAAAAATAATGGAGCAAATAATTAAGCAATCAATATGCAAACCCCTAGAAGATAATAAGGTGATAAGTAAAAGTTAGCATGGATTTGTCAAGAACAAACCGTGTCAAACCAACCGGATAGCTTTCTTTCATGGAGTAACAAGCCTTGTGAATAGGGGGTAAGCGATAAATCTGGGATATCTTGACATTAGTAAGGCTTTTGATACTGTCTCCCATGACCTTCTCATAAACAAACTAGGGAAATTTCAACCTAGATGGAGCTACTGTAAGATGGGTGCAAAAACTGGTTGGAAAACCGTTCCCAGAGAGTAGTTATCAGTGGTTCACAGTCAAGCTGGAAGGGCATATTGAGCGGGATCCTAAAGGTCCGGTTCTGTTCAGTATCTTCATCAATGGTATAGATAATGGCATAGAGAGGACACTTCTAAAGTCTGTGGACGATGCCAAACTGGGAGGGGTTTGCAAGTGTTTTGGAGAACAGGATTAAAATTCAAAATGATCTGGACAAACTGGAAAAATAGTATTAAATAAATAGGATCAGTAAGGTCAAATGCAAAGTACTTCACTTAGAAAGGAAAAATCAACTGCACACATACAAAATGGGAAAGGACTGCCTAGGAAGGAGCACTGCAGAAAAAGATCTGGGGGTCATAGTGGATCACGAGCTAAACATGATTGAACAGTGTTGCAAAAAAAAGCAAACATCATTCTGGGCTGTATTAGCAGGAGTGTTGTAAGCAAGACACGAGAAGTAATTCTTCCGCTCTACTCCGCGCTGATTAGGCCTGAACTGGAGTATTGTGTCCAGCTCTGGGCACCACATTTCAGATGAGGACAAATTGTACAAAGTCCAGTAAAGTGTCTTTCGCTTCCCTGTTGAGAATAATTTCAAGTGCTGTAAAATCCACAGGCAGGCTCTGACATGGCCTGCTCTTTAGTTTTGCCAGGACAGCTCTGCTCTATAGGGCTGTAAAAAAATCACCAACATAGCTATCTTGGCAAAAGATTCAATGTAGACACAGTTATAGTGGCAAAAAGTCCACTACAAAAAATGTTGCAAACTAAATGCCCAGAAACTACTTTACTCAGAGCTAAGGTTACCCAGTGCTGCCCGCCCTGCAATGCAACCTTAACTCTGCTCCCAACTGAAACCTTGCAGCTGGTAAGAGCCTCTGGGAATGGTTCTGTCAGGGTGGTGCAAAGGTTAAAGTCCCACAGGAACTGGAGAATTCTCCATCTGTTGTCAAGGCCAGATGCCTTCCTGGAAGATGATTTAGTCAAACACAAAGTGTTCAGCTCAGTACAGCAGTAACTGGATGAAATTCTATTGCCTGAGTTATTCAGGAGATCAGCCTAGAAAGCCTAATCATCCCTTCTGGCTTTAAAAAAAATAATCTATGAATCTATAACAGATACGAGGAAGGAGTAAGAACATGCCATTGTGTGTGTGTTGTGTTCCACAGACTGGAATCCCAGCATTTATCCGCATGCCCTCCAGCTGTGTGCCCTGGGTCAGCTGTAGCTGTAACTGGATAGTGGAGGGAGCAGTTGGAGCAGCTTGGCAGAGCCGTGACTGTGGTATGCAGAGAGGTGCAGGTGATCCCCAAGGGACCGAGTCTGCCCCATATCAGTGCTGAATGTTGTAGGTTGTGTCACTAAAGGCGCACAAGGGGGAGTTCTTGCCCTGAGGATTGTCAGCACTCTGGTGGGATACACGCTAGTGTTCTCCAGGGCTCAGCGAGGGGGCAAGTGAAGGCAGGGCCAGCTCTACGTTTTTTGCCGCCCCAAGCAAAAAAAATTTTGGCTGCCCCCACCCCAGCTCTGGCCTCCCCCCGCACCCCCCTGCCACCCCAGAGCTGGGTTCTCCCCCCCACCCGCACCCCCTGCCGCCCCAACCCTGGGCTCTCCCCCCCACCAGCGCTGACTCCGCCCGCTCCCCGCTCGCCTCCAGCCGGTCCGGCGCTGGCAGGGTCAGGGTAAGCAGCGGGGCTCCCGGGCCGCGCCTCAGCCCAGGGTCCCTCCAGCCGGGGGTCCCGCCTCCAGGACCGGCCGGGACCCGGGAGGGCAGAGCCGGGGGACCGCCCGGCAGAGGAGCCGGGGCAGGGCAGTCCCAGAGGGAGCGGAGCCCCGGAGAGCGGGACGCGGGTCCCGCACGGCAGTGCCCCGGGCACCGGTCCCCACTATGGCCCCGCTGCTGCAGCTCCTGGCCGCCCTGCCACAGTCCTGGGTGGCTCAGGCCGCTTCGCCCAGCCCCGGCTGCGGCACTGGGGGGCGGCCGCCCTGCGGCACCCACGGGTGGCTCCGTGCGCCTCGAGGGGCGGTCCCCAGCCCGAGTGTCCCACGCTCGGAGCCCGCCCGGCCATAAGGTGCAGGCGCTGCTCCCCGACGCGAACTGCAGCAGCCCCATGGCGCCCCCCGTGCAGGACGCGCTGCTGCTGCCGGGGCCGGCTCTAGGCTTTTGCCACTCCAAGCGCAACAAAAAAAAAAACCAACAACTCTGGCTGGAATGCCGCCCCTGAAAATGTGCCGCCCCAAGCATGTGCTTGGTTTGCTGGTGCCTGGAGCCGGCCCTGAGTGAAGGTAACGACTCAGAAGGAATCTTCACGGTGAGGGTAGGGGAGTGGGATCATTTTGCAAGTCGGAGCTGGTTTTTTGTGGATTAGGATCAGTGTTTGAGTGAAGTCCGGGGGTAAGAAGTTTCTTTTCTTTATGCTGGACCAACCCTCAGTTTCACCTTAGCAAACAGGAAATATTTGACATTGTGCTGTACTGCTCCTGTGCTCTGTTCCTGCAGTGTTGTGTAGTAGGGGAAGGCAGAGAGCTAGTGTGCGTGTCACTGGTATGCTGGGGTGATGCTGAAACTGGGCAGAGGAGAGGTTACATTGTGAGGGTGACGTGAACCTTATTTTGCATTTCCCCTTCTAAGAACCGAGGGGACGGGAATCCTTACCCAGCGAGGTCACATTCTCATAGTTCTCCTGCATGACGGCTCTGTAGAGGGCTCTCTGAGCGGGGTCCAGCAGAGCCCCCTCTTCCCTGGTGAAATACACAGCCACCTCCTCGAAGGTCACCGGCCCCTGAAAGAGCAAGAGGCCAACACTGAGTATCTGCTGCCCCACTCACAGCCCCACTATTCATCACGGTGAGAGAGCCCCTTGTCTCTCCCAGCAGATCCATCACACCCCTACTAGCCACAGACTGATACAGGAGATGGAGCCCCTAGCAGTGTCCAGGGCGAGCTCCCTGGTAGGAAGCCCAACACCCTCCTCATTGTGAGGAGCTGGATATGAGGGGAGGGGAATCTCCCCTAAGCCTGACTGGTGGGTGCCCCCTTCATATCTCACAGCAGTCGCTGGTGAGTCGGGTCAGGCGCCAGCACTGGGAGTCTGGTCAGTTTTCCTAGCCCCACCAAGTTCATTGTTTCCTGTTCCATATATTAGGGGATTTCCACCTCCAAACCTCACTGGTCTCTTCCTAGAATCTAAGCCACGTATTAAACTAGTTCTGGCACGTTTGCCAGACCCTGTCCTTTTCCCTTTCTGCACCCTGTGAATTTCCTGCCCCACTCCAACCTCCAAACCAGACTGCACAAACCATCCCACCTCCTATGTATTTGCTGCCCCTCTTCTTCCTGCAGGAACCCAGAAGTAACCCCCAATAATCCATAGCTGAACTGGCTTCACTGCAGCCATTTCTGTTCCCTGTTCCAAGGGAGGCTGGGATGAGCCGGAGCGAGACATGGGCGTCATTCTGCAGGGCGAGAAGGGCAGTTGTGGAGGTTTCAGAACAGACTTTAGTTCATTTCACATCATGATTCCCCCAGGCCCTTTCCCTGCAGACAGACACTCCGGATTCTGCCATGCTGGGAACATGCTTGATCTCTTTATTGCAGTGTAGATCTGGCCCCTCCTGCCAGGCTAAGCCCACAGACAGATTTTTAAGCCTCTCTAGTCACCAAGTCTTTGCTAGAAAAGAGCAGAACCAAAGGAGCCACTGTGGGGGATTCCCTCTGACACTGACCCCAGGGTAGCCACACCCTAGCTGGGGGGACATGGAGTCAGGAACTGGCTTTTCCTCTCTCTGATCCTCATCTTGTCCACAGGAAAGTGACACTGCCCGGGGTGCTGCAATATACGTGTCTGAGCAGATTAGAGTCCTGGAAATCTCTCTCCCCACTTCTTTCTCCTGCTTCCCTTTTCAGTCTCTCTTTCCTGTGTCCCCTCTCCCTGCCCCTCAGGCTGGAAAAGTCCCATTCCTGGGTCCTTTGCTCTCCCATGGCTGGATTTTCTCCTGGCAATTGCTAATGGGAGGGGCTGTTTGTGCAGAGTCTCTTTCATGCCAGTCCCCAGTGTATTAGAAAGTCTGAGGCATGAGGCCTGGTATAAGGCCTAAGGCCCTGCTGCTATAAAGCAAAGTTAGCAAAGAGTCAGGCTCTGAGCAAAAGTCAGGCCCTGTTACGAAACAGATGCCCAGCTTGCAAGTTCACCGTGTGGTCCATGAACTTGGCAAGAACAGGGCTGGCGTTGCAGAGACACAAGCAGTCCCAGGCACTAAGAAGTCCTGTAAACACCTAGCAGAGGGGTAGTACCAGAACACCCCAATACAAAGTTATGGTATAAACACACTCCCCAGAGAGGATACAGGGACACTGACCCCTCCTAAAGATCAGGGCAGGAGGACAGGGTGATGGATAGAGATGTTTGGATCTAACCACCAAGCACAAGGTGAAGGGTGCTAATTTCAAGAAAGATGTGGAGAAATTGGAGAGGGTCCAGAGAAGAGCAACAAGAATGAGTAAAGGTCTTGAGAACATGACCTATGAAGGAAGGCTGAAAGAATTGGGTTTGTTTAGTTTGGAAAAGAGAAGACTGAGAGGGGACATAGCAGCAGTTTTCAGGTATCTAAAAGGGTGTCATAAGGAGGAGGGAGAAAACTTGTTCACCTTAACCTCTGAGGATAGGACAAGAAGCAATGGGCTTAAACTGCAACAAGGGAGGTTTAGGTTGGACATTAGGGAAAAGTTCCTAACTGTCAGAGTGGTTAAACACTGGAATAAATTGCCTAGGGAGGTTGTGGAATCTCCATCTCTGGAGATATTTAAGAGTAGGTTAGATAAATGTCTATCAGGGATGGTCTAGACAGTATTTGGTCCTGCCATGAGGGCAGGGGACTGGACTCGATGACCTCTCGAGGTCCCTTCCAGTCCTAGAATCTATGAATC
>QXTE01000647.1:89604-113645 GCA_003942145.1 Platysternon megacephalum | reverse complement strand
GGGGGAGGGGAAATGGGGGGGAGGGGATTGTAAAGGGACATTGGAGGTTATGGGGAGAACAGGGGGGGGTCGGGGGGGGCTGATGGGGGAGGGGAAATGGGGGGGGGTCGCCCCGGGTTTTACACCCACGTGTGACACGGGGAAGAACTGGAGAGAATCCGGATCGGGGGAAGTGGCACAAACAGGGACCGGATCCAATTAACTCCCCCCCCCCAGGGATTTCCTGCTGCCCAGAGACAGTTCAACCCCCCCGGGGTCTCTCACTCACCGGGGGGGGGTCCCGCTCCCCTCTGCCCCGGCGGCTCCTACCGGCGGCAGCTGCGAGCCCCGCCCGGCTCCGGCCTCCCCGGCACCGGACTAGGGGAGGGGAGAGAAGCAGCGGCCGGAAGTGACGCGGAGGGGAGGGGGGCGAGACGCGGCCGTTAGGGCGGTTGCAGCAGCAGCAGCGCCGCCGCGCGTAGAAGTTCCGGCGGGGGGCGGGGCCACAGCAGGGGGCGGTGGCGCGCGCGGGGGCAGCTGTGGGGCTGGCTCGGGGAGGGGCAGGATGGGGCTGGAAGGGAGGTGGGGGGGGGCAGATGTGGGGCTGGCTCTGGGAGAGGTGGGGCCGGGGGGTTGTCTCATACTCCCTGGGGCTGGAAGGGAGGTCGGGGGGCAGCTGTGGGGCTGGCTCTGGGAGGGGCAGGATGGGTCAGGGGGCTGGAAGGGAGATGGGGGGGCAGCTGTGGGGCTGGCTCTGGGAGGGGCAGGATGGGTCAGGGGGCTGGAAGGGAGGTCGGGGGGCAGCTGTGGGGCTGGCTCTGGGAGGGGCAGGATGGGTCAGGGGGCTGGAAGGGAGGTCGGGGGGCAGCTGTGGGGCTGGCTCTGGGAGGGGCAGGATGGGTCAGGGGGCTGGAAGGGAGATGGGGGGCAGCTGTGGGGCTGGCTCTGGGAGGAGAGGGGTGTGTGGGGGGGTCTCCCTTTATTGCCAGTGCGGGAGGTTGTCTCACACTCTGTGGGGCTGGAAGGGAGGTGGGGGGGCAGATGTGGGGCTGGCTCTGGGAGGGGCAGGGGGGCAGCTGTGGGGCTGGCTCGGGCAGGGCAGGGGGGCAGTTGTGGGGCTGGCTCTGGGAGGGGGAGTCCCTTTATCCCCAGCACTGGACTCCCCCAGGATCTCCCTCTTCTCCCAGGACAAACCCCGCGGCCTCACTGCCTCCTTAGGCAGGGCCTGCGTGCCGGCAGCCCCCCAGGACGTGGGCTTTCCGCGCCCCGCCCCACTGGCCGTGTTGTCAGTGGGCGAATCGTAGCGTCGTAGGCCTGGCGGGGACCTCGACCGGTCCCCAGCACTCGTGGCAGGGCTAAGGATTATCTAGCCCATCCCTGACAGGTATTTGTCTAACATGCTCCTAAAAATCACAACCTCCCCCGGCCATTTATTCCAGGGCTTCACCACTCTGACAGTTAGGAAGTTTTTCCTAATGTCCGACCTAAACCTCCCTTGCTGCAATTTAAGCCCCTTGCTTCTTGTCCTGGCTGCACACGTTCCCTACCGCCTGTGGGTGTGGGTGGTGCCTGCGACCCCCGCAAAGGGGAGCCCCGACTGGGGAAACTGGTCATAGGGAGAGGCTTGTTCCCGGGCTAGCACGGGCCCAAAACCCGCTCTGCTCTTGTCTGGTTGTCAGACAGGGGTCAATTTTTAGCAGTGCCTACAAGGTCACGCTCGCTTAAAAATGGCACCCCCCACCCCCCCATGCAGCATGACCTTGTGCACCATGCATGCAAGTTTCCATGGGGGAAGGGCGGGTCACATGAAAGGGGGTGGGCCCCAAACATTCCCAGAAGGTCCAGTATTGTGGACATCGGGGAGTGGCCACCTCAGCCCTGACTAGGGTGACCAGATGTCCCGATTTTATAGGGACAGTCCCGATATTCAGGGCTTTTTCTTATATAGGGACCTATTACCCCCCACCCCGTCCCGATTTTTCACACTTGTTATCTCGTCACCCTAGCCCTGACCCCCCACAGGCCCAGCCGCTGCCCCACCGCTGGGCTGGTGACCTGTCTGCAGTTCCTGCCACTGGGGGCAGACCTAATGAGCAGGAATAAAAGCAGGACCCGCGAGGGGTTCAGTGGGGGAACAGAGCTGGGGGAGAAGATAAATAGGGCAGGTGGGGAGTTGTCTGTGCTGGTGGCTTGAGGATTAGTGGTGGCCCCGGAGAGAAAAGGGAAAAGCTGTCTAAGCAGCCACTGTCTGCTGGTTATAGGATCTGGGGGCCTACAACCCAGAGGAGAGGGTTGGGCCTGGGCTCCCCTACCAGACCCGGGGAAGGGAGTGTGAGACCCCCCCCAAGAAGGGGCCAAAGATAACGGAGAGCCCTGGGGGAGACTCGGAGGCGAAGAAAAGATTGAATCAGAGAGGAAGGCTGATGGGGGGCCAGTGGAGGACAGCCACATGGGGGGTGGGATAGAAGAGGGCTGAATCCAAATCCTCGGACGGGTGGGGCAGTCAAGGCAAGCTTGGAAGGGCCAGGATTAGGGGAGGAGATGTTTGTCCTTTGGGGGTGGGGGGGTGTTTTACTTTCCTTCCCTTTCTTCCCCCGCCCAGCATGCATTGAAATACAAACGGCGCTAAGGAGAGGCGGGACCCAGCTGCAGTGGGGACCCCACGATGGACAGCTAGGCCCTCTCCTTACCCGCGCGGCTGCCTGGTGCTCTCCCTGCCCTGCAGCGGTGATCTCTGCTGAAAGGAAGCTGCGGGTTGGGTCCCGCTTTCCCAAGTCTCCGAGTCTGGGGGATACCACGGCCCTTCTGGCCTGAGCACAATTGCAGCATAGGTAGCTTGTTGTTCGTGCCCCACTGTGACAATTCAGACCGTCCCTTTCCCCCAAGCGCCCATGTGGGCAGCAACGTGCCAGCAGGAGAGCTGCTTCCACCATGTCCCTGTCCCTTTTTGGGTTCAGGGTGCAGGAGGGGCTCAGGGCTGGGGATGAGGGGCTGGGGTGCAGGAGGGGGTGAGGGCTCCGGCTGGGGGTGCGGGCCTTGGGGTGGAACTGGGGATGAGGGGTTTGGAGTGTGGGAGGGGGCTCGGGGCTGGGGCAGGGGTTGGAGTACGGGAGGAGGTGCGGGTGCAGACTCCAGGAGGGAGTTTGGGTGTGGAAGGGGCTCAGGGCTGGGGAAGGGGGTTGGGGTGCAGGATCTGGGAGGGAGTTAGGATGCGGGGGGCGGTGCCGACCTGGGGCAGGGGGTTTGGGGTGCAGGCTCTGACCGGGCAGCACTTACCTCAGGCGGCTCCGGGTCGGCAGTGCAGCGGGGCTAAGGCAGGCTCCCTGCCTGCCCTGGCTTCGCGCTGCTCCCGCAAATGGCCGCCATGTCCGGCCCCTCGGCGGAGGGACCAAGGGGGCTCTGCGCAGTGCCCGCTGCCCGCAGTCACAGGCGCCTCCCCCGCAGCTCCCATTGGTCGTGGTTCCCGGCCAATGGGATCTGGGGAGCTGCGCTGGGGGTAGGGGCAGCGTGCGGAGCTTCCCTGATCACCCCTGCTCCTAGGGGCAGCAGGGACATGCTGGCTGCTTCCGGGAGCTGGAGCTGACTCGAGCTTCCCCCCGCAGCCGGGGGAGCCAGCGCTCGCGGCTCCAGCCCCGCGGGGGGGTGGTCACCGAAGCTTGGGGCTTCCGGCCCGCAGCATGGAGACTTGCCGCGGACCGGATGCAATGAAGCAGCGGGCCGGATGCAGCCCGTAGGCCATAGGTTCCTCACCCCTGGCTTGTGTCGATGTAACTCACATCATTCAGAGGTGTGAAAAAAACCCAACCCCATGAGCTATGTAAGTTACATCAACTTAAAGGGGTGTCTACACCCCGCTACATCGCCGGGAGATAATCAAAGAATGGGTGACGGGAGACAGCTCTGAGTCAGGAAAGATCTGAGTGCTGGTGCCAGAAGAATAACGGAGAATATGGGAAAGGCAGCTGTGCCCAGAGACACAGGTCACGGGGTTGTCTACACTGCAAAGTGAAGTCGCCATCAGGCAGTTTAAGTCCATGTAACGACGGAGGTGTACACACTACAATGCTGCTACGCCAGCATAGTAAAACCACCTTGCCGAAAGGCGTAGTGCTTAGGGCAGTGGTTCTCAACCGATGTATCATTGTGGGCCGCATATGTGTTACCTGGGCCGCCAATTGAGAACCACAGCGGCCCCCCCACACAGACCCCTCTGCCCAGCGCCCCCGCCCCGAGTTCCCTCCACAGAGTGGGGCCAGAAGCAGACCCCGCTGAGGGGCTGGGTGGCAGGGTGGCCCCAGACCCCATGGCGTGGCAAGGCAGTGCAGCCCCAGCGGCCCCAGACCCTGCCACGTGGGGGGACCCTGCTGTGTGGGGCAGAGCAGCCCTGAATCCCACTGCGTGGGGCAGGGCAGGTCGGCAGCCTGGACCCCACCACGTGGGGTAGGGAAAGGCAGGGCAGCCCAGCAGCAGGACAGCTGGAGCCCTGGACCCCACCGTGGCAGGTGGCAGGGCAGCTGGGACCCCAGACCCCACCATGTGGGCCCTGCAGCCTTTAGCACACACGTGTTTTTTCACACCCTTGAGTTTGGTCAATGAAAATGCCAGTGACCCTTACCGTCTAACTGGGTAAAAGGTTATACACCTTGTCTCCTCAAGTAGTTTTCCTTTTAATAGAAACTGACTTTGAAGCTACTCTAAATAAGTTCCATTTGAAATACAAACAAACAAACAAAAAAATCTATACTGGGCCAATATTCTCTGATATATTATTTCTCACACATATTCCCACACCCCAACCTTTGGAGTGGGGTTTTACATCATAATTCCTTATGCTAAAGATGGTAAATTACATTAATAGGATTAGCCACCACTTCCTGTATTACTAAGAAAACAAAAAAACCAAGACAACTTCCAATATAATTCAGGTGATCACATAATTAGTCTCTTACTCTTTAACCCATAACTTCACCTTTAATTTCCTTTTCAGTGGTGTAGCCCATAGGGCTAGCCTGCTGGTTGCTTTATGATACCTTGCCTTTATTTATTTATTGTTTTGCTGTTTATTTTATTATATTTAGTTTATATTTTTTATTGGATTATTCTATTATGTTTGGCTGTAATGTGAGGATCCAACTGGCCTGTATCTTATATCATTAGCTTAAGTTTGGCTTGTGACCTTTGGCATGGATAAATGGCCTAATAGTTACCCTTTTAGATTTTGGGGAACTAAACATGTCTACCTAAGACATTTGGGACTTAACAGTAACCACAAGGTACACCACAAGAACATGGACATAACGACCAGAAACTGGTTTGTGCAACAGGTTTCCAGAACGAGCTCGTTGGCATTAATAGGTATGACTGTGCTAGCCCATAGGATAAGTGCACCCCAATATTATGGGGGTGAGGACATTAGATTTAGGCACGGAAGGTTGGGCACTGGCACTGAATATTCAGGAGGGTGCTCAGACCCCAGAAGAGGGCAAACCACCATGCGGAAGCAGCTCTCGCTAGCTTTTTCCAGCTCTTGGCTTTTTCAACTTCATTTTTTAAGTCTCTTAGCTGGTAATTTAGCTACTCAGCATTTGACCCTTCAGGTCTATTATCTACCATCAATGTCGAGTGTTGAGGAACCTGGACCATAGGACTCATTTGGCATGCCAGAGACGAGGCTGGTCTTATGTCTCTCACCACCGGGTCCCCATGGAAGGGAGTGTGCTAATCTAGGAAACTTTTATACAATGGTGCCACATGTACCCCCAGAACCGTCTTATTTCCTTTTGATTTGTGGTTTGGAGCTTTGATAACTTTCCCATTTATTTTAATAAAAGTCTCTCAGGCTCTGTTTTGTCCTCAGTGCGAGTGTTCTTGTCACACCCCAAGTGTCCTTGCAAGATACTGAACTCACTACAACTGAGTCTGTGTAGCTTGATTCCGGGACAAGAACCTTCTTATCTTCTAGTCACATCGACTGCTTGTAACAATAATATACAACCCTCTAAAAAAATCAGGCTACATTGGTACCAATAACATATTCAAGATCGCAAAATTTTGTCATACATGTTTGTTTTCTTTTAATTCTGTGACACTGCACCCCATATTCTTCAGTGATATTATTATATGATCATGGCATAATTATGATGCATTTTGTACAAGAGAGCTCATGTAAGGTGTCAGTGGAAAAGTTATGATGTGCTGAACATGACTGTCCTACTTGTATGCATGTATCATTCTTGTATCTGAAGTTTTGAATATTGACTATGGATCTGTATTTCACATGTAGTCACACCAGGTGACAACCACTAGGCAAGATGGTATAAATAGGTGGTTGTGAAGGACGCATTCAGGGTAACGGGCATTAGGGAAAACAATAGGTTTTAGGAGAAGCTTACCCCCACTTGGTGAATCTTCCTGAGAATGCTCCAGACAGCCTATGAATAAGGGCTGCTATGACTCTGCAAGGACATGTGACCAGATTACATGACTCTGGACTCTATTTTGGGTACCTGTATTTTTCCACAAACTGGGCTGGGAACCAAGTTTGAAACAAAGGGTTCCCGCCCTGTGGAAAAGCGATATAAGGCAGGGAGTGACATCATCACTTTGGGGGGAGGGATAGCTCAGTGGTTTGAGCATTGGCCTGCTAAACCCAGGGTTGTGAGTTCAATCCTTGAGGGGGCCACTTAGGGATCTGGGGCAAAAATTGGTCCTGCTAGTGAAGGCAGGGGGCTGGACTTCCACTTAGGGATCTGGGGCAAAAATTGGTCCTGCCTAGTGAAGGCAGGGGGCTGGACTTAATGACCTTTCAAGGTCCCTTCCAGTTCTAGGAGATTGGTATATCTCCAATTATTATCATCTGTTGTTTTTCACTCCCCCACAACTCAACACATAAGAGAAGTGCCTACGGAAAAGGACTTGGAACGCGGTGGGAAGCCCAAGCTGCAAAGCAAGAGCAGCTTGTCCCTTAAGAATCTGCAAGCCTGTTTGTATTGTCAGTCAGGGTGAGAAATGGCTCGATAATCTGCTTTGATCTGTTTGCTATCACTTAAAATCTATCTTTCTGTAGTTAATAAACTTCTTTTATGTTTTACTCGAACCCCGTGTGCCTTTAAGTGAAGTGTTTGGGGGGGAAAAAAATCTCAGCTTTGTGTACAAAGGCTGTTGGATATATCTCTCCACATTGCGAGAGGGGTGAATCGGGTAATAAATTCATACTGGTCAGGGTTTTCACCAAGGCAGGACGGTACAGATCTGGGGTCCTAGGCTGGGAAGCTGGTGGTATCTTAAGCTGTAGCCTCTCTATTGTTGGTTCAAGCAGTGGCTGGTCACAAATTCCCATTGCCACCAAGTGAAGCCTTAAGGCAACTTGTGGTTTGTCCCACCAGAGGTGCCTCCCACTACTGTGAGTTCATATATCTCTGAATCTTCTGCCACTACAGTCCCATAGTGGTATAACTACGTTCCTCAACATGTGAAAAATCCATAGCTCTGAGCGACGTAGTGATACCAAACTAACCCCCTGTGATGGGATCCCTGGGCTAC
Organism: Platysternon megacephalum; assembly: GCA_003942145.1. Classification (NCBI taxonomy): domain Eukaryota; kingdom Metazoa; phylum Chordata; order Testudines; family Platysternidae; genus Platysternon; species Platysternon megacephalum. The sequence goes on along the minus strand of QXTE01000647.1, from coordinate 106,124 downwards.
AACCTGGAACGGTGGGACCCGCCTTTGCCTCCTTAACTCTCCAGCCTGGCTTCTCTCACACAATGCTACGCCAGTGAGAAGCAGCAAATCCCAACAGGTGCTGTGATCACTCAGCCATCAGCATGTGAAGCCCCATAACCAGATAAACTGCATGAATGCTCCCTGAGCCACTCATCAATCACACAGCGAGAGGCACCTGCCAGTCACTCCAGCCCCAGGACAACACCCCAGAAACATACCATCTTACACTGATCAAGACTCCCTTGGACAGCGCAAGCTTATTAATTTGCCACTTCTTCCAAGGAAAGTGACCATGCACCAGCCTTTGTAACCTGCGCAGACACTTCCCAAGCACTTCAACCAAAACCACACTGGTTTAGGTAAAACATACAACAAATTTATGAACTACAGCCAGATTTTAAGTGATTATAAGTAACAGGCATAGAGATCAAAATTAGTTACCTAAAGAAACAGAAATAGAAATGCAGTCTAAATTCGAACTTTAACAGACTAAGCAAGATTTGAATCAAACAGTCTCTCTCCCTAATAGACGTTACAGGCAGCTCACAGTTCTCAATACTCAGACTGAACTCCCTTCCAGCCTGGGACCAATCTCCCGAGTTCAAAGTCTTTGTCTTCCAGACGGTCTTCCAGGTGTTGGGGTTGGGGGGATTGGGGAAAGAGGCCAAGTGATGATGTCACTGTCCCTCTTTTATAGTTTCTTCCACCTGCTAGAAAGATCCTTGCTGTGACATGGGTTAGGCTGTCCCCACTGCATAGGTGCCCTCTCTAAGGAGCCTCTGGTAGAGTGGATTCTTCTTGGTGGGCCATCAATGCCTGTCTGGCGACTGATAGCTGCTCCTCTGTTGCAAGTGGAAGCCTGGCTGCAGACATTTCCCAACCTCACAACGTATTTCAGTAACACACATAGCAGTACATAAGAACGGCTGTACCGGGTCAGACCAAAGGTCCATCCAGCCCAGTATCCTGTCTACCGACAGTGGCCAATGCCAGGTGCCCCAGAGGGAGTGAACCTAACAGGCAATGATCAAGTGATCTCTCTCCTGTCATCCATCTCCACCCTCTCACAAACAGAGGCTAGGGACACCATTCCTTACCCATCGTGGGTAATAGCCACTAATGGACTTAACCTCCATGAATTTATCCAGTTCTCTTTTAAACTTTGTTATAGTCCTAGCCTTCACAACCTCCTCAGGCAAGGAGTTCCACAAGTTGACTGTGCGCTGTGTGAACTGTACTTCACAACTTCACATACAATGCTACTACATATAACTCAACAGGATATTAAGGTATAAAGGCTCAAGCATGCATTGTTCAAAACATATAATCACACGACAGTAGTGAATATAGCGGCTCCAGGGTGCTACTTTGAAGTACAGAGTATAGTCTCCCCCCGCCATGTAGACAGTGCCTTGTCGGCGGGAGAGTTTCTCCTGCTGACAAAGCTGCCACTTCTCGGGGAGGTGAATTAATTAAGATGATGGGAGAGCTCTCTCCCTTCACCTTAGAGCTTCTTCATAAAAGCGCTACAGCAGCAAAGAGACAGCAAGCCCTAAGAGACAAAACCATAGAATCAGGACTTCAAATTTGTGAATCCTGCAGTTTGAAACTGGAGCCCGACACATTAATTCCCTCGTTAGTTACCATCATTTCCACAGCATAAAAGTCCTTTTCACCCAATCGGGGAGCCAGTTTGAGATCCACACGGAAGGAATGTCCTCTAAAGGACTCTCTCTCTCTGCCTAATGAAACTTTGGATCCAAAGAGTGAAGCATGATTGTGCTCAAACTAACCATGGCATCCTTGGGGCTGTAGTCAGTGACACTGAACTAGGAAGTGGTGTTCTACAAACATTTTCCTTGGGCCGTTGGTCACCATAGCTTCCCTTACTGGGGTGAAAACCAAGAACTGGGTGTACAGCTCTGTCGCATCTTAGGCGCATTTAACATGTGCGATTTCAGCTTTACGGGGTCGGCAAAAGTTGACAAAAACAAAAAAAAAGAGAAAAATAATTTACATACTGTTTCTGTAGTGTGGGCGATTCTGCCCGCCATTACCCTCAATGTAATTTTGACTATACGCGGTTTTCGCTTTAGGCGCTGACCGCGGAACGTAACCCCAGCGTAAGATGAGACAGACCTGTATACTATTTCTAACCCACTTCTTTCTAAATCCTTGGCTTTGGTTAGGGTACATTTACACTTCTCTGAAGTAGAATCCTTTACCAAACCACTCCAAATCTCAGCAGTGTTAGTGTGGAACGGCTTCCCAAAATGTGCCCAGTTTTTCTTTAATTTGGTGGCACGGGTCTAGGCTAGGGACTGGATACAGGGCTGGATCAGAATCTCTGTTAGTTACCAGAGTTGGAGTTTCTATTCAAATATAGCTATTTTTCTGCAGCTATTTCATTTTCAACACTGATTTCATTTTATACACATTTGCAGTACCTACACAGGGTAAATTCAACAAAACCCACTTCTATTTCCTCGACATCTGCATCATAAAGGGCGCCAAGTATCAGGGGGTAGCCGTGTTAGTCTGTATCCACAAAAACAACAAGGAGTCCGGTGGCACCGGTGGCAAAAGCTTTGCCTCTCCTGGAATTGACACCTCCTCATCTATTATTGGGAGTGGACTATATCCACCCTGATCAAATTGGCCCTGTCAACACTGGTTCTCCACTTGTGAGGTAACTCCCTTCTCTTCATGTGCCATTATATAATGCCTGCATCTGTAATTTTCACTTCATGCCTCTGAAGAAGTGGGTTTTTACCCACGAAAGCTTATGCCCAAATAAATCTGTTAGTCTTACAGGTGCCACTGGACTCCTTGTTATCATAAAGGGCAGCATTTCCCATACCATAGGATTAGCTAGGAGAGATCTTCTGTAGGGCCTGGGTGGTTATTCTGGGAACCAAATACATGGGCATTTTGCCTAGCTCCAACTCACTCACTGTGGAATCCTCTCCCCAGATCATCTGAGACAATATTGACAAACAATTGAACTCCACTGTGATCATCTGCACATCCTTCAGTTAGTTGCACAGTTCGGGTCTGCTGCTGTTCACCATTTCTGAGTGGAGATTTTAAATCAGTTCTGTTTCTTTGTTAGCATGTCCAGTAAATTGGAAAGTTCTCTCCTGTTGATTGAACTGCACTGAGAACTTTCTCCATGTCATCATGGACAGGTGGGGAAAAAGCCAAAGTAAAGTGCCAAGTATCAGAGGGGTAGCCGTGTTAGTCCGTATCCATAAAAACAGTGAGAAGTAATGACTTTAGCAAATGGTCATTTGTCTCAAAGTCTCCAATAAATCTGAGTTACATGCTGTCAAACTAAATTAATATCCAACTGGGTGACCAAACAGCCTTCAGAAAAGATAGAAACCCACATCACAGAGAGGTAGACTACATGAAAATGGAAGTGTCAAGTGGAATTCCAGAGCAGATTGCATCTGATGACTCAGAATCAGAGATTCTCCCACCACATTCTCCTCTGATCCATTCAAACCCGCTTCACTCAGCAGTGTCTCATTATTAAGTTATGTTATTTACAAAAGTTTTAGCATCCTAACATCCTCATAATGGGGGGCGGGGGAAACAGCTAACCTTCCCAAAGGTGGCTTGGCCATTAGGTGGAAACTGGGATTTAAACTCCAAATGATCCCACTGTGTTTGGGATCCATTTGAATTCCCCTTCCAGGTCTTTGACACTTTCTTCGGCAGCCATGGTGACTCTGATTAAAGAAGTCAAAACGTCATCTCCAAGCACAGACAGCTGAGAACACTGCATCACATGACACTTTGAGAGGTGGAGGGATAGAATGTGGAGAAAATAAACTCTGCCTGGCTCAGACAGGAGGAAACAGTTCTGGAACGATGGGGAAGGAGGGAATCTCTGAGTCACCCCATCTACAGCCAGTGTCACAGAGACTGAAATGACACGTTTTCCCCTGCCCCTGCTCCTCTTCATTTAAATATAATGAAAAAAGGTAAAAAAATAACTGCTGTTCAGCATAATCCAGAGCAACGTGAGAACAACTGGGAACGATACAATTTGTATCATTGGTGACACAAATAACTTGGCAAAAGGAGGAACAGTATAAATGTGATTCTCCTGGTTTCCTGGAAGGATGGACCCACTTTCATTACTCATGGGACAATGGAGTTGGGTCCACCCCAAAACAGGGCAAACTACAAAACTGCAAAAGGCAAAAATGGGCAACTCTTTTGGACAAGATGAGGGATAACGGTGGTGCAAACGGTTCAAACAGCCTTAAAGGTTACTACATGGAAATTAGGAAAACTATTAAAGAAAATAAAAGTTTTGATAGATCTAGAGGTTTTTATGGTGTTTAGCTCCCTTGCAGATTCTATGATGATAGATAAGGGCTGAGCTCTGAGTGAAGCTTTTCCCTCACTCACAGCATTCATAGGGTCTCTCCCCTGTGTGGATTCTGTGATGTCTAGTCAGGGCTGAGCTCCGAGTGAAGCTTTTCCCGCACTCACAACATTCATAGGGTCTCTCTCCCGTGTGGATTCTCTGATGCCGAATGAGGTGCGACCTCAGAGTGAAGCTTTTCCTACACTCCCAGCATACATAGGGTTTCTCTCCTGTGTGGATTTTCTGATGTATAGTAAGGTGTGAGCTGTGAGTGAAGGTTTTTCCGCACTCACAGCATTCGTAGGGGCTCTGTCCTGTGTGGATTCTGTGATGTGTAATGAGGGTTGAGCGCTGAGAGAAGCTTTTCCCGCACTCCCAGCATGCATAGGGTTTCTCTCCCGTGTGGATTCTCTGATGACGGATGAGGGGCGAGCTCAGAGTGAAGCTTTTCCTGCACTCACAGCATACATAGGGTCTCTCTCCTGTGTGGATTTTCTGATGTATAGTAAGGTGTGAGCTCTGAGTGAAGGTTTTTCCGCACTCACAGCATTCGTAGGGTCTCTGTCCTGTGTGGATTCTGTGATGTGTAATGAGGGTTGAGCTCTGAGAGAAGCTTTTCCCGCACTCCCAGCATTCATAGGGTTTCTCTCCCGTGTGGACTCTCTGATGAGAGATAAGGGATGAGAGATCAGTGAAACTTTTCCCGCACTCACAGCATGCATAGTGTTTCTCACCTGTGTGGATTCTCTGATGTGTAATAAGGTGAGCGCGCCGAATGAAGGTTTTCCCACACTCACAGCATACATAGGGTCTGTCTCCTTTGTGTATTCTCTGATGTGCAAGAGGGACTGAGTGGTCCCTAAAGGTTTTCCCACACTCAGTGGATGTATTTTTTCTCTGTCCCCTGAGGATTTTCTGCTGGGCTGTGGTTTCCTTGAGGTCCTTGTGAGTTCCCCGAGAGCAAATGAATTTATCCAATTTCTCCCCTGGCTGGTTTCCCTGCTCTCTCCCTGGTGTCTGCTGAATCTCACAGGCTTTTGCCTGCACATGACTCCTGGACACGTCCCCTTCGGATGTTTGCATTAATGCTCCATGTGATTCCACTTGCTCAACATCTTCCTGCTGAGACTTCTGCTCATTCTCACTCACCATCGCCTCACCTGCTGTGATAGAAAAAAAACCTCAAACAGGGATGGAAAGGGGAAGACCAAACCAGAATAAGTGCTGGAGAGATGTCAAATAAAAACCAGGAACTGAACTCCCCCAAACTCTTCCACTAACGGGGAGAGAGGACAGGATCAATTCTGCCTTCACATCCCATCTAAATTCTCAGTGGGAAGGGAAGAAGCCACTGACAGGTGTCAGTTAGGATCTGTAGGAAGCCATGAGCTATATCTGCCTGGAGGATACAACATTTGCTGGGGCAATCCTAAAATCAGAGAGCTCACAAGGTCTTTGTAGGGTATCCCAGATGTTTCCTTCAGGCACTTTCAGACTCTGAGTAGGTTTCATGTTTCCTCACCTGTGCAGGGACCTCTTAGGATCTCTCTTTCCTCTGAACCCTGGAGGTCTGGGACCCACGGCTCTGCCCCTTGTTCCAGCTGGGAGATCACATCAGGTTTGGAAACTGGACACCCTGCTCAGATGAAAGATAATAAAGGAGATCAGGTGACTCCATAAGACTTTGTCATAAAAAACATTCTATTAGCTTAACCCCAGTCCTTAGTAAACCAGTGAAATCCCAGGGCCAGCTCCCCAGGTCCTCAAAGGTGCAGAACACTTTGCTTATGAGGGATTGAACTACCAACATATCTGCTGGGAACCCACACAGACACTGTGACAGTCTGTACCCCCGTATTCACTCTTTTACAAAATGATATATTTTGTCTGAAGTATGCCTTGTGAGGTATCATTGGAAAACTCAAAACCTGCTGAACATTGACACTGTAAAGTTATGAGACTTTACTGTATGATGTTACTGAAAATGTTACAGTTCTGGGGAACACCCACAGAACACTTCCTCAGAGACAGCAAAGCTATCACCTGGTTAAATGGCCATTCTCCAGTCCGGTCGGGGAAAGGTGTGAACAAGACATTTACATTCCATCACAGGGATGGCTAGGAGCTCATGTCCACAACAGACAGCCTGTCACCATGACTTAGCTGAGAACTGAAAGTGTTTCTAGCAAAGGACTAAATTATAAAAAGAGGGGGAGTAAATGCTTGAGATTCTTCCCCCCACCCCCATCATGACATCCACTCCTCCTGAAGAACTCAATTTGCGGGGAGGAGGGGAAGGAAGAGCCCTGGCTGAAAGGAAACCCAGCCTGTCACAACATAGGGTGAGAGAAAGACATTTGATTTGAATCTGTTTTAGCTTGTTAAGTTAGAAGTTAGTTTGGCCTTGTCTACACTACCAAGTTATATCAACAAAAGTGATGCGGACACTCAAAAATCGGCATAATGAAAGTCGGAATGTCATGTTTGCACTCACTCCCTCTGTCGGCAGAGAGCGTCCACGGTTGGGGCACTATCATCGACAGTGTGAGCAATGCGCAGTGGGTACCTATCCCACAATCCACATCAACATCTGCTGTGGCTACGTGTTGTGGGAAGGTGGAGCGGATCGCGGCATCTCTTGGGACCAGGCTCAATGCATTGCTCTCTGTGTCAGCCGTCCATGGGCTTCCGANTGCAGATGACACTAAACTGGGAGGAGTGGTTGATACGCTGGAGGGTAGGGATAGGATACAGAGGGACCTAGACAAATTAGAGGATTGGGCCAAAAGAAATATGATGAGGTTCAACAAGGACAAGTGCAGAGTCCTGCATTTAGGACGAAAGAATCCCATGCACTGCTATAGACTAGGGACCGAATGGCTGGGCAGCAGTTCTGCAGAAAAGGACCTAGGGGTTACGGTGGACGAAAAGCTGAATATGAGTCAACAGTGTGCCCTTGTTGCCAAGAAGGCTAATGGCATTTTGGGTTGTATAAGTAGGGGCATTTCCAGCAGATCGAGGGATGTGATCATTCCCCTCTACTCAGCACTGGTGAGGCCTCATTTGGAGTACTGTGTCCAGTTTTGGGCCCCACACTACAAGAAGGATGTGGATAAATTGGAGAGAGTCCAGCGGAGGGCAACAAAAATGATTAGGGGGCTGGAGCACATGACTTACGAGGAGAGGCTGAGGGAACTGGGATTGTTTAGTCTGCAGAAGAGAAGAATGAGGGGCGATTTGATAGCTGCTTTCAACTACCTGAAAGGGGGTTCCAAAGAGGATGGATCTAGACTGTTCTCAGTGATAGAAGATGACAGAACAAGGAGTAATGGTCTCAAGTTGCAGAGGGGGAGGTTTAGGTTGGACATTAGGAAAAACTTTTTCACTAGTAGGGTGGTGAAGAACTGGAATGGGTTACCTAGGGAGGTAGTGGAATCTCCTTCCTTAGAGGTTTTTAAGGTCAGGCTTGACAAAGCCCTGGCTGGGCTGATTTAGTTGGGTTTGGTCCTGCTTTGAGCAGGGGGTTGGACTAGATGACCTCCTGAGGTCCCTTCCAACCCTGAGATTCTATGATTCTATGTGACATGGATAGGAGCAACTTTAGATTGCTTTTGGCATTCACAGAACAGCTGCAGACGGTAGACCATCGCTTTTGGGCTCAGGAAACAAGCACCGAATAGTGGGATTGTATCGTCATGCAGGTGTGGGATGAAGAACAGTGGCTAGAGAACTTTCGAATGCTGAAAGCCATCTTCCTGGAAGTGTGTGTGGAGCTCGCCCCAGACCTGCGGCGCAAGGACACCAGAATGAGAGCTGCCGTATCGGTAGAGAAGCGTGTGACAATCGCTGTGTGGAAGCTGGCGACACCAGACTGCTACCAGTCGGTCAACAAATCAATTTGGAGTTGGGAAGTCGACCGTTGGGGCTGCATTAATGCAAGTGTGCAGGGTAATTAATTGCATCCTGCTGCGAAGGACTGGGTCCGTGACTCTGGGAAATGTGCATGAAATAGGGAAACCCATTTCTGCAAAGCCATCCACTAACTGTGGAGGGGCGATAGATGGCACACATATTCCAGTTTTGGCACCACACCACCTTGCGACATAGTACATCTATAGGAAGGGGTACTGCTCCATGGTGTTGCAGGCATCTGTGGATCACCGTGAGCGTTTCACTGACATCCACGTGGGGTGGTCCAGGAAGGTGCATGACGCACACATTTTCAGGAACACGGGCCTGTATAGAAAGCTACAAGCAGGGACTTTCTTTCCAAACCAAAAGATTACAGTGGGGGGATGGTGAAATGCCTATAGTGATCCTGGGAGACCCGGCATACCTCTTACAGCTGTGGCTCATAAAACTTTACACGGGAAACCTGAACAGCAGTAAGGAGCGGTTCAACAACAGGCTGAGTAGGTGCCGGATGACAGTCGAATGTGCCTTTCACAGATTGAAGGCATGCTGGCAATGCCTTTATGGCAGGTCAGACCTTAATGAGGATGATATTCCCATGGTCATAGCCGCGTGTTGTACGTTGCATAATCTTTGTGAAGCTAAGGGTGAAAGTTTTGCTCAGGGGTGGAGTGCTGAGGAAGACTACTTGGCTGCTGATTTTGAGCAGCCAGATACCAAGGCTTGTCAGAGGAGCCCAGAGGGGGCAATTCACATCAGGATGGCTTTGAGGCAACACTTTGAAAATGAGAACCAGTAATGTATGTCTCTGTCAGAGGTGCTTCAATGTTACTTTACAGGTCATTTTCCTGGGAAGCAATGGTGACACTTGGGGCCTTACATTCCAGCAAGCACATGAATAAACTGCCTGTGTACGTAGTGGTAGTGCCTGATGCGTCAATGTGTAGGAAACAAATAAAGAGGAGTTACCATTCAAAAACTTTACTTTTATTGCACAAGAAACAGCACACACAGACACACAAAGATGCTTGGTGGGAAAGGAGGAACCAGGGAAGGGCAGACTTTCGAAGGTGTGTGTATGTCCAGCTATCACTGTGAAAGTTGTCGGAGGGGGTGGAGTGCACGGGAAACAGAGAAGTCCTGGAAAGAACTGTGTGGGTGGAGTTGGGGGGGGGGGGGTGTATGTTCATGGAAAAAGGTTCTGAATGTGCTGCAGGGGAGGGCAGGCACAGATCTGCTGACTCCGTAGCATTAAGGACTTCAGCCTCTGTATTTGCGCCTCCATTACTTTAATCATCCGTTCAGTAGCGTCCTTAAACTCCTGATTTCTTTTCCGTCTTGCCTTTCAGCTTCCCAGCACTCCTTGCGTTCCCTTTTCTCTGCATTGGAGCAGTGCAGTACCTCCTGAAACATGTCTTCTTTGCTCCGGCTTGGGCACTTTCTTATTTGGTGGAGACGCTCGGCCGGTGTGTGTGGGGTGTTCCTGAAGGGCACATCTGCCGAAGCACAAGGGACAATGCAGATTGTTAAATTCACGCAGAGCATTGACACATTTCAGTTAAATACACCTTTTGCAACATAACAATCACTTTCTCACTGACCCTTGGCAAGCACACATCTCTGTGAACACCCAAAGCATGGTGAGTGTTTTCCACAGACGGGGGTCATTCTAGCAGATATCTCACTGCTAGGGGTAAGCAGGGAAATGAGGTGTGACGCTGTATGGAATCTGGGGGACACTTGAGGATATTATGAATACCAATAGTGTAAAATTGCAATGAGTTGTGCCAGATATGCCATGGAAGAGGTCTGCAAAAATGTTATCATTTGCCAGATATTATAATCTCATGTATGTGTTTGTATCACCTTTGTATTATGAGTTTAGATATGTACATATGTCTGTATTTCAAAACTTGTGCTATGCTTCTGGGTGACACCCCAGACAGTTTGGCATCAGCACTGCCTAGCCTGCTTGATGGCCCATTAAGGACCATCAGCTACACAACTGACCCACTGAAAGAAGGCAGAGGATACACCTTATGACTCAGCAAGGCATGAAGGGACATACCTATGGACGGAAAAGGCTTCCAAGCCATGTGCTAGGCAGCTTGTGTTTGAAATAAAGGAAGTACAAGCCACATGGCAAGTCTATAAAAGGCAGCTGCATCTTCTCCATTTTGTCTTAAATCCCGTTTCTTGTCTCTGGAGGAACTTTGCTACAAACTGAAGCTCTGAACAAAGGACGGAATGACCCATCCAAGCTGTGGATGTGTTCCAGAGGGACTTTCAAGCCAGCAACTCACCAATACCGCTAAGAACCTGATATACGTACTTTGAAATCTGGGTGTGTATGTGACTGTTTTACCATTTAATATTTCTCTTCTTGCCCTTTCTGTTTCTTTATAATAAACCTTTAGTTCTAGATACTAAAGGATTGGCTGGCAGGGTGGTATTTTGGGTAAGCTCCAAACCTACACTGACTTGGTGATGTGGCTGACCCTTTGGGGTCAGAAGAATATTTTGTATATATGAGCAGAGTTTTTAAATAACTTCTCACTGTACTGGACCTAGGTGCTGATTGGGAGCCAGAGAACAGGAATGCAATAAACGGGGCTGTGAGATTTCTTTTTTGCTTCTCGATAACCAGTGTGGGGAATCAGAAGCACAGTTTGTGACTGGCTGGGAAGTTTAACTTCAGTGTTACCCACCAGTCTTGGGAGTATCTGCGCACCCTTTTGCAGCCTGCCCTAAACTTGGTATTTCCAAAGAGGGCTGCCCCAGGCACCACAGGTCACACAAGGGTACATCTACTCCATGCTTGTGGCTTCTGCCCTGCTCACCCGTGTGCTGCTTTAGTCCCTGCACAAGTGATTGCCGAATGGCGCGGGAAAGTTTCCTACAATGGGGGAAGGAACAAAGCTGCTCTGTCAAGGAACCTTGGCAGAGGATTATTGAGAACCTCCAGGAGATCTCTCTGGAGGATTCCCATGAGATCTCGGCGTGCATCGACACCCTGTTCTGCCGTACCAATGAGCTAGACAGGAAAACGTCCAGCTCACAGAAACACAGCCAATCTCCCACATTTCTATAACCAGAACCCACCTCCGCACTACACAGGCCACAGCCACTTACCAGGGATCTTATCTCCTGCTTCTTGCTCCCCGGAGAGCAACTGCTGAGACTGGCTAGACACCTCTGGAGTGGAGAACAGTTCCTGGCTGCTTGCCCCACCGGGCGACCCTGCCAGGAGCTCCACATCCTCATCTAACTCCACCTCTTCATCGATTACTTCCTCCTCCGGGTTAGATCCTCTTTCCACTGCCTCCAGGCCTGCTGAAGTATCCACGGGGCTCTTGGTGGTGGTGGTGGAGGAGGGGTCACCACCAAGGATAGCGCCCACCTCCTTATAGAACCGGCAGGTCTTAGGTGCAGCACCGGAGTGACGGTTTGCCTCCCTCGCCTTATGGTTCGCCTGCCTCTGCTCCTTTATCTTCGCTCTGCACTGCAGTGTGTCCCCATCATAGCCCTTTTCGCACAAGCCTTGAGAAACGTGCCCGTAGGTATCCCAATTCCCACGTCTCAAGCACCGCTGGGACTGCACAGCCTCCTCTCTCCATAGACTGAGCAGAACCAGCAGCTCCGCAGTGGTCCAAGGGAGAGCATTTGCTGCGATAACCTATCCTGGTCACCTGGGAAGATGCGATGAGACCTCGCCATGCCAAGCCAGCAGGAAATGGAATTTCAAAAATTCCCAGGGCTTCTAAGAGGGAGGGGCGGATGGTCGTTTACCTGGCTGCAGGGCAGTGGAGTTCAAAATGCTGAGCAGAGTGGTCAGGATGGGCATTGTGGGACACCCCCTGGAGGCCAATTAAAGCAATAAATTCACTGCCACTTTGTCGACAAAAATTTAGAGGAAAAAGACATATGTCTCTCATCGGGGTGATTGTATTGTTGCCGCCAAAACGGCATTTTTGCTGCCAAAAGTCACATCGCAGTGTGTACGCATTCATTCTTTTGTCGACAAAAGCTGGCAGTGGGGGTAAGGGAGTGGGATCATTTTGCAAGTCAGAGCTGGTTTGTGTGGAGTAGGATCAGTGTTTGAGTGAAGGCCACAGGTAGGAAGCCAGACCTGAACCCCAGTTTTGCCTCAGCAAAGAGAAGTTGTTAGACTTTGTGCTGTAGTTCTCCTGTGCTCTGTTCCCAGAGCGTTGTGTAGCAGGGGAGGGCAGAGGGCTAGTGTGTGTGTCACTGGCATGTTGGGGTGATGCTGAAACAGGGCAGAGTTGAGATTACATTGTGCGGGTGATGAACATTAACTGCTCATTTCCCCTTGTAATAACTATGGGGACAGGCATCCTTACCCAGCGAGGTCACATTCTCATAGTTCTCCTGCATGACGTCTCTGTAGAGGGCTCTCTGAGCAGGGTCCAGCAGAGCCCCCTCTTCCCTGGTGAAATACACAGCCACCTCCTCGAAGGTCACCGGCCCCTGAAAGAGCAAGAGTCCAACACTCAGTATCAGCTGCCCCACTCACAGCCCCACTCTTCATGGGGGAAAGGAGCCAATCAAATGGGAACTCTGGATGGTTCGCAGTCTACAAAGCTCCACCCCCACCCTGCTCAGAGCATCCAGGAAACACCAGGGTGAGGGGACGAAGAGAGAGCCCCTTGTCTCTCCCAGCAGATCCATCACACACCTACTAGCCACAGACTGAGACAGGAGATGGAGCCCCCAGCAGTGTCCAGGGCGAGCTCCCTGGTAGGAAGCCCAACACCCTCTTCATTGTGAGGAGCTGGATATGAGGGAGGGGAACCTCCCCTAAGTCTGACTGGTGGGTGCCCCCTTCATATCTCACAGCAGCCGCTGGTGAGTCGGGTCAGGCTCCAACACTGGGAGTCTGGTCAGTTTTCCTAGCCCCATCTAGGTGGGTTGTTTCCTGAACCACAGATTAGGGCATTTCCACCATCCAACCCCATGGGTCTGTTCCTAGAATCTAGGCCACTCATTAAACAACTCCCAGCAGGTTTGCCATCCCCTGGCCTCCTCCCTTTCTCCAGCCTGTGCATTTCCTGTCCCGCTCCAACCACCAAACCAGACTGTGCAAACCTTCCCATCTCCGGTGTATTTGCTGCCCCTCTCCCTCCAGCAGGAACCCACCATCAACCCCCCAATAATCCCTACCTGAACTGGCTCCACTGCAGCCATTTCTCTCCCCTGTCCCATGGGAGGACGGGATGAGCTGGAGCGAGACGTGGACGTCATTCTGCAGCCTGGCAGGGCGAGAAGGGCAGTTGTGGAGGTTTCAGAACAGGCTTTAGTTCATTTCACATCACGATTCCCCCAGGCCCTTTCCCTGCAGACAGACATGATAGATTCTGCCATGCTGGGAAAATGCTTGATCTCTTTATTGCAGTGTAGACCTGGCCCCACCTGCCAGGCTAAGCCCACAGAGACATTTCTAAGCCTTTCCAGTAACGAAGTCTTTATTAGAAAAGAGCAGAAGCAAAGGAGTCACTTTGGAGGATTCCCTCTGACACGGACACCACGGCAGCCACAGCCCAGCAGGGGGAATATGGAGTCTGGAACTGGCTTTTCCTTTCTCTGCTCCTCATTTTGTTTACAGGAAAGTGATTCCACCCAGGGGTGGCTACCTTCTTCTCCCACTGCCCCTTTCAGTCTCTCTTTCCCCTGTCCCCTCTCCCTGCCCCTCGGGCTGGAAAAGTCCCATTCCTGGGTTCTTTGCTCTCCCATGGCTGGATTTGCTCCTGCAATTGCTAATGGGAGGAGAAATGAGGAGGGGCTATTTGTGCAGAGTGACTTTTATGCTAGTCCCCGGTGTAGTAGAAAGAGAAAGCCTGAGACAGGAGGCCTGGTGTAAGGCCTAAGGCTCAAACTAAAATCAAGCCCTGCTGATACAAAGCAAAGTTTGCAAGAGTCAGGCTATGAGCAAAAGTCTGGCCCGATTACAAAACAGATGCCTGCTTGCAAATTCACTGTCTGGTACTTGAACTTGGCAAGAACAGGGCTGGTGTTGAACAAACACAAGCAGTCCCAGGCACTAAGAAGTCATGTAAACACCTAGCAGAGGGGTAGTACCAGAACACCCCAATACAAAGTTATGGTATAAACACACTCCCCAGAGAGGATACAGGGCCACTGACCCCTCCTAAAGATCAGGGCAGGAGGACAGGGTGATGGATAGAGATGTTTAGATCTAACCCCCAAGCACAAGGTGAAGGGTGGTAACTAACCACGTCAGAGGGGTAATACAGAACTTGTTTGTATCAGTGTAGAAGAGGGGGGTCACAGAGTGGGTGGAAAGTCCCACCAGTCACTGAGACAAGTCCATTGTAACGGGCGTCCACGTGTTAGTGCCCCCGAACAGTCTGCCAGGCATTAGGACTGTGCATCGTTAACAATAAACCTGGCCGAGCGCCTCCGCCACTCAACCCAAGTCCGTGGTCCTGAGGGGCAGTTCGATCCAGGCTTGTGGTGCCGGCTACCTGGCCAGAGCCGGTGCAGCACGCAGAGAGCACACACAGCCAAGCACTGACAACAGAGAGGGACAGAGCGTTTGAGCAGCCTTCCCTCCTTTAGCAACAACCAGAGCTCTGTGGGGAGAGCAGCTAATGAAACCACCTCCCCATGGGGACAGGTGCTGATCTCATTTGCCCCACTCTTAATCTGGAGTCACTCCTTGTCTTTCCTTGCAGTGACTCCGGATTAACACTGGTCTCAATGACACCAGAAGCACAGTTCAGAAAGGAGGCGGCCAGAATCCTCTTTAACAGATCACTGTGCGGGACTCCTAACCCCAGCACTCAGGGCAACAGTTTTCTCTCCAGAACCTAAAGTCCCTGCAGTTTGGAAGAGGGGAGAGAAGCAAAATCAATTTTTGATAAGTGCCCTGCTGGTCATTCACACAGGCAGAGGGAGCACTGCGGGGATGCTTCTTTAAAGGGAGACTGGAAGGCATGGAAGGCCAAAATATTGACATGTCCATGCCCTGTCACTAGCAAATAATGGCCACCATGAATCC
Source organism: Platysternon megacephalum (assembly GCA_003942145.1). NCBI lineage: Eukaryota > Metazoa > Chordata > Testudines > Platysternidae > Platysternon > Platysternon megacephalum. The sequence continues at coordinate 90,771 of QXTE01000647.1, read as the reverse complement.
ACCACAGAGGTGCCTTCATCTTAGCAGTGTGGGAAGCAACCCCTCATGGAGACTCTTTGTCATGGGGTTTGGGATACTTCTGGACTAACACTACACTCAGAGTGACCTCCTCATCCTGTGCCGGCTGGGGAAAAGAAAAGGGACCACCCAACTCTCCTGTTACCAGCCACTGAGGGGGAGGTCTTTAGCGTTGATGTCTATTAAATATATGGCTGGTCTCTTTAATCGGGAAAGCTTTTTACAGAGATAAAGGAGGGAACAAATGATTCTCAAAGGAGAGGGGAAAGATGATTATTGGGTAACATAACCCCCTGCAACCTCCAGGATGGAGAACAATTTAGGGCACCAGGTTTCCTCCAAAAAAGGAGAAGTTGCTGGGATTTAGAAGCATGGGGAACAGCCCCAAACCTGAGAGGATTTTTAATAGACATTTGATAATGACATAGAAAGAGAGAAAACCTGAGATTTGAGATCAATGTTCAGCAATGAAAGAGAATAGGGTGAAAATCTAAGGAATTTTGGATCCACTTTTGTAAATAAGAGAGGAAAGAGGAAAATCGGAGGGATTTTGTATCAGTTGTGGAGATTGAGGTTATTTCCCATCAATATTTGATAAAGGAATAGAGAGAAAATGGGCAACATTTACAAAGATTTCATGTCCATGTTTCAGAATCTGAGAAAGGGGCTAAATCTGAGATGTTGTTAGTATTTCATAATTAGAGAGACAGAAACATTTCTCGGGGCATATTCCATTAGTAATAGAGAACTAGACAGACCGTGGGGCAAAATGTGAGCGTATTTGATATCAACCTTTGAGTCTGGGGGAGAAAATGGGTGACAAACTACATACCTGATAATATAAGAGAAAAACACTGAGATCTGAGGGGATTTTATGTCGCTATTGAATAACGAGAGGGGGAAAAGGGGGACAGTTTGACGGGATTTTATGTGACTGTCCAACACACACAAACGGAAAGTGACGGTTCCCCCCACACCCACCATTCACACGGGCCGCAGGGAGCCCTGGGGGGGACCAGTTTGAAGGGGGCCGGGGAGGGGGAGGGGGAAGGTCCCTGGATGAGGGGAGGGGGCAGCAGTGGGGGATGGGCAGGTGGCTGGGGGCGACTGTGTTGGCAGTTCGGGGGATTGGGTAACGGGGTCTGGGCC
>QXTE01000647.1:36767-88660 GCA_003942145.1 Platysternon megacephalum | reverse complement strand
GGGACCGGATCCAATTAACCCCCCCCCCCCCCCCAGGGCCCCTCCCGCGGGGATTTCCTGCTGCCCAGAGACAGTTCAACCCCCCCCGCAACTCCGGCTTCGCCCCTCCCCCCACCCCACAGGGGGACGACCCCCCCCTCGGAGTCTCTCACTCACCGGGCTCTTCCCCTCCCCCACCACGGACCGCAGGAGTCGGACGGACCGGAAGTGACGAAAGTCCCCCCCTCTCTCAGGGCGCGCGCTGACGCCGCTGCGGCCGTTTTTTTGCCGTTAGGGCGGTTGGGCCGCGGCACGCGGCGGCTGGTGGGCGGGGCTGGCAGCCGGCGTTGCGCCCCGATGTGGGGGCGGGGCCTGTGTCGCGCGGGGGATGCCCCGCCCCCCCGAGTGGGGGCAGGGCCGTGCCCTGACCTTTGCCCTACTTCTCCCAGCCAGATCTAGGGGGGGGCCCAGCCTGGGGTGTGTGTGGGGGGGGGGGCTGTTAACCCTTTCCTGCCGTGGGGGGGGGGGTCCGTCTCCCTCTGGGGCACTGGTTGCTCGGGGTCGCTGACCGGGCCAATGTATTTGCCGTGGTCTTCTCAGAGGCTCCATTGATATAGGGGCGAAGGCCCCCCCCCAGCTCGGCGACACCCCCACCTATGTCCCTCAGCCGGCCCCGAGAGCAAACAGCCCTTTCCCCCCCCACCGGGTCACAGTGCAGCAGGCAGGGGAAACTGAGGCACGCAGTGGCTTCCAAAAGATGGCCGACCGCTCCAGCTTCCTCACGCCGGCCTACTAGCCAAAGCCACGTGCTCCACTGATACAGGGGGCCTGAGCCCCCTGGGCGACACCCCCATTATAACAAAACTGTCCATAAAGACGTCGTCTGAACGGGAGCTTTCTGCGATGAACGGCTGGTGCCTGGTGCCCCCAGTTCAGTTCCAAATTCTCTCCTAGAAACGCCCCCGGGACTAGGGTGACCAGACACCAAATGTGAAAAATCGGGACGGTGGCGTGGGGGGAGGGGGGGTAATAGGAACCTATATAAGAAAAAGTCCCCAAAATCAGGACTGTCCCTATAAAATCAGGACATCTGGTCACCCTTCCCGGCCCTCCCCAGCAGGAGTGAAAGGAGAAATCCCCAGCTCTGCACGTAGCTCCAGGCTGATTCATTGGGGGAACGGGGGAGAAAGTATTCTTTGCTGCGGAGCAGGGAGCCAGGGCCGTTCTCTGGGAATCAAGGTGCCCAGCCTGACCCAGCTGCTTCGTTGCCCCCTGGGGCCCTGCAGGCTCAGACCGGCCCTGAGGCCAGGCAGCTGCTCGGGGAGCTCTCCTGGTGTCGCTGGCAGTGCCTGAGTATCATAATCTAAGGCTCTGTGTTCAGCCATCAGCAAAGGCAGCAGCTTTTCTCTCCACTTCAGACTCGTCTAGGCAGAGCTCAGGGGGAATCCCGGCGAATAAAGACTCAATCGATTTGCCAACGCTCATGATTTTACCATGAGTCTCATGAGAACGATTGTTTTCCGTCAAGCCCCAGCTCCTGGAGTCCAGTGAGTATGTGATGATTTCAGCCTTGGCTTTCAAAGAAACAGTTTGTGGCTGTGGAGAAAGCTTCAAAATGTCACCCCCGTGCGCCCTAAAGGCTCATCAAGCAGAAGGCAAATAAATACAGTAGATTCCCCAAATCTATTATTTTTACAGAAGCTCGTGATTTCAAAGCCAATCTCGGGATCTTTGGTGATCCTGACTCAGGGTTTTTGAACATTTGGGGTTGGCCGTTCTGCAGACTGAGAGCTGGGCACCCTCCTCCACACCCAGCGCACCCAGACTGTTCTTCTCCTTCCTGCCGCTGTAACGCAGCTGGGAATCCCCAGTCCTAGACGTGCTTTTCCACAGACCGTGAATTCCCCACAGGGCTGAGTCCCCACAGGGCTGTTCCGGGGGCTCCAGGCCCCCACCCCAGGACAGACGGGGCAGTAACCTCCGATCACCCCTTTGTGACTCCCAGGGACCCTGCAGGGACAGCAGCTCCATGCTGGGCCCTAGGGGCCCCCCAAAGCACGTGGGGGGAGGGGGCAGTAAACCCCCATCTCAGGGGGCTCCTGCTGCCTGGAGGTGACTATATCCTCACAGCCCCTCCCCCTCACAGAGACACTCCATAGCCCTCCCCCTCACAGAGACACCCTCATGGACCCTCCCCCTCACAGCCCCTCACATTGACACCCCCATGGACCCTCCCCCTCACAGCCCCTCCCCTCACACTGACCCCCATGGACCCTCCCTCTTACAGCCCCTCCCCTTCACACTGACACCCCCATAACCTTCCCCTCACAGCCCCTCCCCTCACACTGACACCCCCATGGACCCTCCCACTCACAGCCCCTCCCCCTCACACTGACACCCCCATGGACCCTCCCCCTCACACATAGAGGGACTTGTTTGCTGGGTCTGACACTACAAACCCAGGGTGAGATTTCTGAGGATTTACTCACTGATCCCCCTCCCCCCCGAGTGCAGAGGGGCTGGGCTCAGGCTGCCAGTTTCACCCAGTGATTTCACACCCCAGGCCCCCAGCGTCTCCTCTGACCGTATTTACCAGTGACACTGCGCATGGGCGGCAGGGATCAGAGGCTCGGGTAGGCTGAGCCTCCCCAAACGGGGCAAGAAATGCTGGATGTGACGCACGCCCCCCCTTTGGAGGGGCGCCGGGCTGCCGCCTTTCGAAATCCACCACCAAAAGCTCCCGACACGTGGGGCAGCCACCGGCGCTCAGACCCTGCCTGGGCTCGACCCCGAGGATCTGACCCCCGTTTGGCCTCTTACCCCATGGCCCCACACAGGCTCAACCCAAGGCTCTGACCCTGTTCAGCCTCTTACCCCATAGGCCCACCCGGGCTTGACCCCGAGGCCCTGTCCCCACTCGGCCTCTTCCCCCATGGCCCCGCCCAAGCTGCTCCTCTTCTAGGGTGACCAGACAGCAAATGTGAAAAAGCGGGACGGGGTGGGGGGTAATAGGAGCCTATATAAGAAAAAGACCCCAAAATCGGGGCTGTCCCTATAAAATCGGGACATCTGGTCACCCTATCCTCTTCCCACATTTGCTCCGAGATCCTTGTATAGTCCCGCCCCTTTCTTCCTCCACTGGGTGTTGAATGACCTGCTGGGATTTGGGACATTAATTCTCCCGTTCCATTGATAAACTGATACAACGGGACTGAAATTAAACTAATTCCCAGCCAAGAAAAGGGCACATCCCTGCATTGGCCGGGAATCGAACCCGGGTCAACTGCTTGGAAGGCAGCTATGCTCACCACTATACCACCAATGCATCTGGTAGGAGGGTTTCTCCCAGGTGCCACTTATGCCAAATGACTCACACCCCCCCCAGCACTCAGGAGCTGGCTGGACAGGCTGGAGGCAGCCTGTGAGCACAGACAGATTCCCAGCGTGACGGACAGATGGGGACATGGGCTCGACATCCCAGCCTGAGATAGCGCCAACCCCATCTCTGCCCTCCGAGAAGGGAAATGAAAATCCATGACCATAATGACAAATTTTACCCCAGAAGGAAGGAGACAGCTCCTTTTCAAGCACATTTTGGGTTGCTTCCTGCTACGTACAGAACAGTTTCTTTCTGCTGCTGAGGCCAATCCTTGGGCTCTGCCCGGATAAGGAACGATTCAGGCTGGCACTCAAGTGAAGACGGGAGATGAGTTTTTTGACAGGACGGCTGCCTCGTCTTAAGGGTGTTTGTCGGTCACCTTCTAATCTAGTGGGTGCTTGGTACAGGCAGGCAGCCCCCGCTCCTGGAAATAAAGTTTCTACACAAAATCCCAAAGCTTTTCACCAAAAGGAAATGGCCAGTAGGACATAAGGAAGGTAACACAACCCCGTTCTTAGGGGTAAGCCATTCTTTTTTGTCAAGGTCCAAATTTCTTGGTCACGGTCTACTCAAAGTCCAGCCTCCAGAGAAAATAATAATAAAAAATAACAATAATGATAATGTCACCGGGCGCTGCTCCCTACGAAGCCAGGCAGGACTCTGGGGAGCCTCCTCTCTCGGAGCCGACTGTCTCCAGGGCAAGAAACTTCCACAGCTTCCACCTTCCTGGGTCTGATCTCGGAGCATTCAGCATCCTCTGCCCCACTGTGCGCTTCCCACAGCAAGTCCGCCCGGGCCCTGCCCCCCAACTCCGCAGTCAGACGTGACTCTCAGCCAGCCGGGAAAACAGAAGGTTTATTAGACGACAGGAACACAGTCCCAAACAGAGCTTGTAGGTACAGAGAACAGGAACCCTCAGTCAGGTACATCTTGGGGCCAGGGAGGCCAGAGCCCCGTCTGGCCCTCCCTCTATTTCTCCAGCCAGCTCCAGACTGAAACTCTCCAGCCCCCTCCTCTGGCCTTGGTCTCTTTCCCCGGGCCAGGAGGTCACCTGATCTCTTTGATCTCCAACACCTTCAGTTGGCACCTTGCAGAGGAGGGGCCCAGGCCATCAGTTGCCAGGAGATGGGGCATCGGCCATTCTCTGTGCAGACACCATCACACTGGTCCTCTAGGGCTCTGCAACAATCACACCCCCTAATCCCCCCACCTAGATACTTAAGAAATGCATAGGGGAAACTGAGGCACCCACACAGTACTCAAAGAAAACATTAAGAACATTCCCACTTCGTCACACTTGGTTCCCCAGCACCAGCACCAGTCCCATGGGCAGCAGGGAGCCCTTGGGGAAGCTGCTTTAAAAGGGCAGAAGAGGGGGTGTGGATCCAGAAGGCTCCCTGGCAGCAGGGTGGGGATGGGCAGGGGACAGGCAGTTGGTGGCTGTGGGGTACTTCCATTGGGAGATGGGCAGGCACCTGCTGGGACTGGTTACCCCAGGGGTCGGCAACCTTTCAGAAGTGGGGTGCCAAGTCTTCATTTATTCACTCTAATTTAAGGTTTCGCGTGCCAGTAATACATTTTAACATTTTTAGAAGGTCTCTTTCTATAAGTCTATAATATAGAACTAAACTATCGTTGTATGTAAAGTAAATAAGGTTTTTAAAATGTTTAAGAAGCTTCATTTAAAATTAAATTAAAATGCAGAGCCCCCCGGACCGGTGGCCAGGACCCGGGCAGTGTGAGTGCCACTGAAAATCAGCTTGCATGCCGCCTTCGGCACGCGTGCCATAGGTTGCCTACCCCTGGGTTACCCCATGTCTGGCTGATGGAAATATCTGGTAGGAAGGACACATACTCACAAGACTCATAGGACAAAGGAGTTGATAATAAGGACCATGGGAGAGACTCCAAAGAAGGGTGAATTGCAAAGGCAAAAGCTGGCAATTCACATGAGTAAGCTGAGGGAACACAGCAAAGCAAATGGTGCAAATACTCTTACAGGTCACTATGTAGCAAAAGACCTACAAGAAGAAAAAAAAACCTTTGTCATGCCTAGACAAGATCTGTATGTTGTCCATCTCCCTTGCAGATTCTCTGATGATAAATGAGGTGTGACCTCTGATGGAAGCTTTTCCCACACTCGGAGCATCTATAGGGTCTCTCTCCTGTGTGGATCCTCTGATGTCTAACCAGGGCTGAGCTCACATTGAAGCTTTTCCCACACTCACAGCACTCATAGGGTCTCTCTCCCGTGTGGATCCTCTGATGTTTACTAAAGGCTGAGCTGTCAATGCAGGTTTTCCCGCACTCACTGCATTCATAGGGTCTCTCTCCCGTGTGGATTCTCTGATGATTAATAAGGGCTGAGCTGTCAGCAAAGCTTTTCCCGCACTCACAGCATTCATAGGGTTTCTCCCCTGTGTGGCTTCTCTGATGCCTAACAAGGTGTGAACGCCGAGTGAAGGTTTTCCTGCACTCACAGCACTCATAGGGTCTCTCTCCCGTGTGGATTCTCTGGTGCGTAAGAAGGTCTGAGCGGTCGCTGAAGTTTTTCCCGCACTCACAGCATTCGTAGGGTCTCAGTCCTGTGTGGATTCTCTGGTGTCTAATAAGGTCTGAGCGGTAAATAAAGTTTTTCCCGCAGTCACAGCATATGTATGGTCTCTCTCCCACGTGACTTCGCTGGTGTCTAATAAGGTCTGAACTCTGACTGAAGCTTTTCCCGCACTCACAGCACTCATAGGGCTTCTCTCCCGTATGGTTTCTCTGATGTCTAATAAGGTGTGAGCTCCGAGTGAAGGTTTTCCCGCACTCACAGCATTCATAGAGTCTCTCTTTCGTGAGGATTCTCTCATGGTTAATAAGGACTGAGCAGTTACTGAAGTTTTCCCCACGCTCAGTACAAGTGTTTTTTCTCTCTCCCATGAGGATTCTCTGCTGGGCTGTGGATTCCTTGCGGTCCTTGTGCATTCCCTCACAATTAATGGAGTCACCAGCTTTCTCCCCTGACTGGTTGCCCTGCTGCGTCTCTGGCCTGCGCTCACTCTCACAGGCTTTTCCCTGCTCACGACACATGGACGCATTCCTTTTAGATCTTTGCGATAATCCCCTATGTGCTTCCACTCCCTCAGCCTCTTCCTGCTGAGACATCGGCTCCCTGTTCTCACTCACCATCCCGTCACCTGATGGGATAGAGAGAGAAACCTCAGAAACAGGAATGGAAAAGCGGAGAGCAAACCAAAAGTGTTGGAGAGATGGGGGGAAATGATCAGGAACTGAATTTCTCCAAAACTCTTTCCTATGGGGGAGAGAGGAGGGAATGGAGTGTGCCTCTACGTCGCATGAAAACACTCAGAGGGAAGGGAAGGAGCTCCTGCCAGGGGTTGGGATGGGTAGGAAGCCCTGAGCAATATCTGACCTGACACCTGCTGGGGACAATCCTGAACATGCAGAGCTCACCAGGTCTTGGTAGGCAAACCCACTTGTTTCCTTCGGGCACTGCCAGTCTTTGAGTTGGTTTAATGAGTCCTTACCTCTCAGGATCTCTCTTTCCTGGAGATCCAGGACCCACGGCTCCTCCCCTCGCTCCAGCTCGGAAACCACATCAGAATCGAAGGCTCCTAAAACATAGGGTAGGTAACTCCATGGCCCAGAAAGTGAAGACTCCAGCCAGAGGGGAAGTCCCCCTGAAACGGCTTCTTACTGACAGAATGAGACCCAATGATAGTGGGGAAAGTCCTAAGGAAGCTGGGACCGGTGAGAACGGGCTAGTGGTGTTCAGTGCAGTAAGGAAGAGGAGGGAGAAGGGATGTCACTGAATGCAGGATCTCAGGGGTATTAGATGTGAATAAAGCCCATTTTGAGGAATTATGGACTATAGAGAGTCAGGTGTAACGGTAGGGAATATGAAAATTGCCCAGTGTGTGGAGAAGGTTATAGAATCGTAGAAAGGTAGCACTGGAAGGCACCTTGGAAAGATGTCCTGTGGCAGGACAAAGTAACCTTAGACCATCCCTGACAGGCGTTTGTCCAACCTGTTCTTAAAAACCTACAACGATCAGGATTTCCACAATCTCCCTCGGTAACCTATTTCAGTAATTAACTCCCCTTATCATTAGAAAGCTTTTCCGAATAGCTAACCTAAATCTCCCTTGCTGCAGATTAAGTTAATCATTTCTTGTTCTACCCTGGTGGACAGGCAGAATTATTCAGCACCATCCTTTTTATAGCAGACCATAACATTTTTATCAGGTCCCCCTCTCAGCCTTCTTTTCTCAAGACTAAAACGGTCCAGTTTTTTTTAACCTTTCCTCCTAGGTGAAGTTTTCTAAATTTCTTGTTTTTTGTTGCTTTCTTCTGGGCTCGCTCTAATTTTTTCCCCATCTAAAGTCTGATGCTCAGAATTAGACCCAGTCCTCCAGCTGAGACCGCATCACTACCAAATAGAGCAGGACAATTACCACCCGTGTCTTACATCGGACACTCCTGGTAATACACCAAACAATGATCTGAGCTTTATTTCCACCTGCATTACAGTGTTGACTCATATTCACTTCGTGATCCACTATAGCCTCCTGGGGGGAGGAATAGCTCAGTGGTTTGAGCATTGGCCTGCTAAACCCAGGGTTGTGAGTTCAATCCTCAAGGGGGCCACTTAAGGATCTGGGGCAAAATTGGTCCTGCTAGTGAAGGCAGGGGGCTGGAATCAATGACCCTTGGGGGTCCCTTCCAGCTCTATGAGATAGGTATATCTCCATTTATATTATATTATCTTTTTCAGCAGTACTGCCACCTAGACAGACGTTCGCCATTTGGTAGTGGCATACTTGATTTTTTTTTCCCCTTCCGAAGTGGAGTACTTTGCCCTTACCTTTATTGAATTTCATCTTCTTGGTTTCAGAGCAATTTGTCAAAGTGATTTTAAATCCTAATAGTGTTCTCCCAAGTGCCGGCAATGCTTCCCAGCTTGGTGTCATCCACATATTTCATAGGCATCCTCTCCACTCCATTGTCCATGTAATTAATTAAAATATTGAATAGTACCGGACCCAGGACTGACCCCTCTGGGACCAATTAAGAGACCAATTNCCTGGTAATACACCAAACAATGATCTGAGCTTTATTTCCACCTGCATTACAGTGTTGACTCGTATTCACTTCGTGATCCACTATAGCCTCCGATCTTTTTCAGCAGTACTGCCACCTAGACAGACGTTCGCCATTTGGTAGTGGCGTACTTGATTTTTTTTTCCCCTTCCGAAGTGGAGTACTTTGCCCTTACCTTTATTGAATTTCATCTTCTTGGTTTCAGAGCAATTTGTCAAAGTGATTTTAAATCCTAATAGTGTTCTCCCAAGTGCCGGCAATGCTTCCCAGCTTGGTGTCATCCACATATTTCATAGGCATCCTCTCCACTCCATTGTCCATGTAATTAATTAAAATATTGAATAGTACCTGACCCAGGACTGACCCCTCTGGGACCAATTAAGAGACACCTTCCCAATATGAGAGCGAACGATTGATCATTACTCTCTGATTACTGTCTTCCAACCATCTGTGCACTCATCATATAGTAGTTTCATCTACCCCATTTCCTTATGTAAATGTCATGTGGGGCTGTATCGCTATCCCTAAAATCAAGCTATGACAACTCCACTGCTTCCCCCCATCCACTAGGCCAGTAATCTAAGTTCCCTCTAAGCTGCGCGGCCATGCAGCAGGCTATCAAGAGTCGTGCAGGCGCTCAGGACTGCAGCTGGGGAGAGGCACCGCTCCCCCGGCCCCAGCCCTGTAAGGATCAGGCCTTCGTCTGCAGCCAGATAAAAAGAGCAGCCGAGCAGCTGCCATTAGCTGAGAAGCAGGAAGTCACATCCTCACGTTCCATCTAAATGACATTAAAACAATGGAATATCAGGCTGTTAAGAAGGAGACCCCCGTCCTAATGGCCCCCCACGATCACCAGATAAAGAAACAGATCTTAAGATGGTTAAAGAAAACTTAGTTTGATAGCATCCTGTCTGGCAAGAAATCACTTCTCAATAGTTGCGGTTGTGAAATCCTCATTTCCGTATTGTTCTATCTTTATGGTCTCTCCCCCAGCCCCAGCCCCAGAGCTACTGCAGTGGGGAGAGGCACCTCTCCCCCAACATCCAAACCCTCTGCTCCAGCCCTGAGCCCCTTCCTGCACCCCAAACCCCTCCTCCCTGGCCCCACCCCAGAGCCCGCACCCCCAGCTGGAGCCCTCACCTCCCCCCCACCCAAACCCTCTGCCCCAGCCCTGAGCCCCCTCCCGCACCCTGAAACCCTCCTCCCCAGCCCTACCCCAGAGCCTGAACCCCCCCGCCTCAGCCCTGAGCCCCTTCCTGCACCCCAAACCCCTCATCCCCAGCCCCAGCCCAGAGCCTTCACCACCAGCCAGAGCCCTCATCTCCCCCACTCTCCCCAACCCTCTGCCCCAGCCCTGAGCCCCCCCTCCCACACTCCGAACCCCTCGGCCCCACCCCCGCCACACATCCCCTCCATACTGGTGCCCACAACAAAATTCGTTCCGCACATGGATGGGAAAAACGAGAGGGGACATTGCGGCCGTAACCTTCTCAAAGAAGGAAATTAGGTTGGTTTGGCATGATCATTCTAACTGCCGTGACTTACTCACGCTTACGCATATTGTCTTGAAATTTGCTACTCTTTATTGGCATGCCGAGCTGGGCTACTGGTTGAAATTTGGGTTTAATTGATCAAGGGGCTCCTGAGATACAGCTTTTGGACAATGTCTGTTGCGTATTTTTATTGCATTTTGAAGGAGTTCCTTTTGGAAGTTTCGCCCTCTGATATCAACATGCCTGGGTTAAGAGCACTATTTTAGAGTACTTAAATCCAAATGCAGACTTTTGCCTGCTGTTCACTTAGACTTAGCTCTGTGGGGTAGGGATGTGGAAAAAACCCCACACCCCTAACTGAAAGAGCTATGCCAGCAAAATCTCTAGTGTAGACGCAGCTATAGCAGCAAAAAAAGTCCATTAAAAAAAAAATCAAGGAAATCAAATGTCCATAAACTACATTAATTAACTACAGTTGTCCAGTGTGGCCTCATGCCCTTCCAGCATATAGACGGTGGCTAAAGTTAAACCTCTGAAAAAACAGACAATGAAGAGGTAAGGTACACTCCACCCCTGCATTGTAACCTTAACTCTGCCCCCGCCCACGAACCCTGGAGCGGGCAATAGCCTCTGCGAATGTGTCTGTCAGGGTGGTGCAGAGGTTAAGAGCTACCAAGGGAAGTGGAGGATTCTCCATCACTTGAAGTCTTCAAGTCAAGGCCGGATGCCTTTCCGGAAGATTATTTAGTCCAACATAAGGTATTCAGCTCAGTACAGCAGTGACTGGATGAAATTCTATGGTCTGTGTGATACAGGAGATCAGAAGAGATGACCTAATAGCCCTTTCTGGCCTTAAAAAAATCTATAATAGATACGAGGAAGGACGAAGAGAACGTGCCATTGTTTGTGTTGTGTTCCACAGACGGGAACACCAGCATTTATCCGCATGCCCCCCAGCTGTGTGCCCTGGGTCAGCTGTAACTGGATGGTGGAGGGAGGAGTTGGAGCAGCCTGGCAGAGCTGTGATTGTGATATGCAGAGAGGTGCAGGTGAACCCTGAGGGACCGAGTCTGCCCCATTTCACGGCTGAGTTTTGTAGGTGGTGTCAGTGAAGGTGCACAAGGGGAAGTTCTTGCCCTGGGGATTGTCAGCAGGCTGGTGGCGTACGTGTTAATGGTCTCCAGGGCTTCGTGAGGGGTCAGTGAAGACAATGACCCAGAAGAAATCCTCGGGGGGAGGGGAAGTGGGTGGTCAGATTTTGCAAGTCTGTGTTGGTTTGTGTGGAGGAAGCTCAGAACAGGTACAGGCAGCTTCCAGTCACGAGGCCAGACCCGAACCCCAGTTCTGCCTTAGCCAAGAGAAGTTGTTAGATGTTGCCCTGTTCTGCTCCTGGGCTCTGTTCCCGGAGCGTTCTGTAACGGGGAAGGGCTGAGTGTTAGTGTGCGTGTCACTGGCATGTCGGGGTGATGCTGAAACTGGGCAGAGGAGAGGTGGCATTGTGAGGGTGACGTGAACCTTAACTAGTCACTTCCCCTTCTAAGAACCGAGGGGACGGGAATCCTTACCCAGCGAGGTCACATTCTCATAGTTCTCCTGCATGACATCCCTGTAGAGGGCTCTCTGAGTGGGGTCCAGCAGAGCCCCCTCTTCCCTGGTGAAATACACAGCCACCTCCTCAAAAGTCACCGGCCCCTGAAAGAGCAAGAGCCCCCCACTCAGTACCTGCTGCCCCACTCACAGCCCCACTCTTCACGGGGGAAAGGAGCCAGTCAAATGTGAGCTCTGGGAGGGTCACAGTCAGAGTCCCACCCCACCCCGCTCAGAGCATCCAAGAGGCATCAGGGTGAGGGGAGAAAGAGAGAGCCAGTCACCCCTCCCAGCAGAGAGAGGGGGGCAGGGGTCCTCACATTCATCACACACCTACTAGCCAGAGGCTGATACAGGAGATGGAGCCGCCCCCAGCAGGGTCCAGGCCCCCGGGTAAGAAGCCCAACTCCCTCCTCATTCCCAGCAGCTGGATGCGAGGGGATGGAGCATCTCCCCTAAGCCCCACTGGTGGGTGCCCCCTTCTTATCTCACAGCAGCCGCTGGTTGATCCGTTCCGGCTCCAGCGCTAGGGGTCAGGAAGGTTTTCCCAACACTGTCCGGGGGGGGTTGTTTCCTGTTCCAAAAATGAAGGGATTTCCAAACCCAAACCCTAAGAGTCTCTTCCTAGACTCTAGGAACCAGGTGACACAAATCCCAGCAGTTTTCTCATACCCCGTGCGCCTCTTTCAGCACCACGGCATATTTTCTGCCTCCTCCCACCTCCTATGTATTAACTGTTCCCTTCCCGCCAGCAACTCCCCGACAGTCCCTACCTGAACCGCTTCCAGTGCGACCCTTGCCCTTCCCCGTCCTACAGGAGGACCGGATGGTCGGGAACAAAACGTGGGTGTTATTCTGCAGCCCGTCAAGGCGAGAGGAGCATCTGGGGAGATGTTAGAAGGGGCTTCATGTCCCGGTTCTTTGCCCACCCCACTCCCAATGCTTTCCCTGCAGAAAGACATTCCAGGCTCTGCCATTGAAACAACAGAAACGTCCCAAACACAAGACCTGTTGATAAGAGGGGGGTAAGAGTACCTAAATATCTGTGAGTGGGGGGCTCAGGGCTGGGGATTGGGGTGCATGGCGGTGCTTACCTGGGGGGGGAGCTGCCCAGAAGGGCGACAGGAACGCCCCTCCCTCAGCTCCTAGCTACACATGCTGTCTCCGCCTGCAGGCACCGCCCCTGCAGCTCCCATTGGCCGCGGTTCCCAGCCAATCATAGAATCATAGAACTGGAAGGGACATCGAGAGGTCATCTAGTCCAGTCCCCTGCACTCAAGGCAGGACTAAGTATTATCTAGACCATCCCTGCGAGGTGCTTGTCCAGCCTGTTCTTTAAAATCCCCAATGATGGCGATTCCACAACCTCCCTAGGCAATTTATTCCAGTGCTCAATCACTCTGACAGTTAGGAAGTTTTTCCTAATGTCCAACCTAAACCTCCCTTTCTGCAATTTAAGCCCATTGCTTCTTGTCCTATCCTCAGAGGTTAAGAAGAACAAAATTTCTCCCTCCTCCTTGTAACAACCTTGAAAACTGTGATCATGTCCCCTCTCAGTTTTCTCTTCTCCAGACTAAACAAACCCAATTTTTTTTCAATCTTCCCTCATAGGTCATGTTTTCTAGACCTTTAATCATTTTTGTTGCTCTTCTCTGGACTTTCTCCAATGTGTCCCCATCTTTCCTGAAATGTGGCGCCTAGAACTGGACACAATACTCCAGTTGAGGCCTAATCAGCGCAGAGTAGAGCGGAAGAATTACTTCTCGTGTCTTGCTTGTAACACTCCTGCTAATACAGCCCAGAATGATGGTTGCTTTTTTTGCAACAGCGTTACACTGTTCAATCATATTTAGCTTGTGATCCACTCTGACCCCCAGATCCCTTTCCGCAGTCCTCCTTCCTAGGCCGTCATTTCCCATTTTGTATGTGTGCAACTGATTGTTCCTTCCTAAGTGGAGTACTTTGCATTTGTCCGTATTGAATTTCATCCTATTGACTTCAGACCATTTCTCCAGTTTGGAGAGCTGCAGAACCGGGGCTGGGGGTGGAGTGGAGGCAGCACGTGGAGTTAGGTGCTGGAGGTTGCGGCTTCCCAAGAGCCGAGTAGGGAACCTGCCCCAGCCCCACCAACTCCCCCTTGAGTACCCGCAGTGCCCTCCCTGGGCCACGACCCCCCAGCAGGAGAGGGTGAGTTGTCAGGGCTGGGGCAGGGGGTTGGCCCTGGGAGGGAGTTTGGGTGCAGGGTGTGGGCTCTAGGCTGGGGCAGGGGGTTGGGGTGCAGGAGGGGGTCAGAGGGTCGGCGCTTACCTTGCTCCCAAAAGCGACCAGCACACCCCTCTGGCCGCGGCTCCTAGGCGGGGGGGGGGCCCAGGGGGTCTCCGCACGCCACTGCCCGCAGGCACCGCCCCCGCAGCTCCCATTGGCTGCAGTGCCCGGCCAATGGGAGCTGTGGAGTCGGCGCAGGGGCAGCGTGCGGAGACATCCTTCCCAGGGGCCGCAGGAAGGTGCTGGCTGCTTCCGGGAGCGGTACGGAGTGAGCGCGGGCAGGAAGCCTCCCTTAGCCCCGCTGCATTGCCAGCGCCGGGGGCCCTTGGGCCCTTTTAAATTGCCCGGGCCCCTGAGCAATTGCCCCTCCCCCCCCGTCGGCAGGCCTGGGGATAAGAACTCAGGGCAACAGTTTTCCCTTCAGATGATGAAGTTCCTGCATCTTAGATTGAGGGGAGAGAAACAAAACCTGTGGTGATTTCCTATCGCGATTGGATAAATAGATAGAAAGTTGCCATCAGCATCTGCCGGCCATCCACACCGGCAGCGGGGAGCCTGGGGGATGCTTCGTGAACAAGAGAATGCTGGGCACGGAGGAGCCGAAATATTTAAGACATTTCCAGGCCCTGTCGCTGGCACATAATGGTCACTGACCCACCCTAGAGGTGGCTGCATCTCAGCGCTGGGGGAAGCTGTAGCGTAGACGTGCCCGTAGTCTCTAGAAAATACGTTTGGTTTGTAACCGTACCTGTCTTCTGTTCTTACCTAATATCACTTAAATCTCTGTTCTTTGTTAACAAACTCATTCTCGTTTGGGTGGGCCTGTATTTTGACGCCCTGGCCCCAGCTGCCTCCCTCCCCCCATCCCTCCTGACCACCGCTGCATCCCCCACCCCTCTCGGCCTCCACTGCCTCCCCCCACCCATCCCCCCAGCCCCCGCTGCCTCCTCCACAGATCCCACCAGGGTCGGCCTTAGGGAAAGTGGTGTCCTGGGACTGGTTATCTCATTACAACAATCGGTAACCCACTAATTCTCCTTTGTCCTATGAATGCAGAGGTGTTAACTGCCCACTTCAGTTTGAACAGTTTATGGCAACATGGGTTAATTTCTTACGCTTAACAATCTGTTCTAGTCTGAGGATCTTCCCCAGACCGGAAGAAAAGCTCTGTGGAGCTCAAAAGCTTGTCTCTTTCAACAACGGACATCGGTCCAGGAAAAGACATCATCTTACCCCCCTGGCCTCTCGGGGCACTTTAGATCAGTTCTTGAGAACCGGGGAGAAAAATGGGTCAAAACCTAAATATTTGATAATATAAGATCAAAACCCCAAGATCTATGGGATGGTCAATAATTAGAGGGGAAAGTTTGAAACAGGTTTCAGAGTAGCAGCCGTGTTAGTCTGTAGCCGCAAAAAGAACAGGAGTACTTGTGGCACCTTAGAGACTAACAAATTGATTTGAGCATAAGCTTTCGTGGGCTAAAACCCACTTCATCGGATGCATGCAGTGGAAGATACAGTAGGAAGATATATATACACAGAGAACATGAAACAATGGGGGTTGCCATACTAACACTAACGAGACCAATGAATTAAGATGAGCTATTATCAGCAAGAGAAAAAAAAACTTTTGTAGTGATAATCAGGATGGCCCATTTCCAACAGTTGACAAGAAGGTGTGAGTAATAGTAGGCAAAAAATTAGCCTGGGGAAATAGGTTTCAGAGGGGGAGCCGAGTTAGTCTGTATCAGCAAAAATAATGAGGAGTCCTTGTGGCACCTTAGAGACTAACCAATTTATTTGGGCATAAGCTTTCATGGGCTAAAACCCACTTCATCGGCTTTCATGGGTTAGAACCCACTTCATCTGATGCATCAAGGGGGGGAGGGATAGCTCAGTGGTTTGAGCATTGGCCTGCTAAGCCCAGGGTTGTGAGTTCAATACTTGAGGGGGCCACCTAAGGATCTGGGGCAAAATTGGTCCTGCTAGTGAAGGCAGGGGGCTGGACTCAATGACCTTTCGGGGTCCCTTCCAGCTCTATGAGATAGGTATATCTCCATATATTATTATGAAGTGGGTTCTAACCCACAAAAGCTTATGCCCAAATAAATTGGTTAGTCTCTAAGGTGCCACAAGGTCGCCTCGTTATTTTTTCACAGGGAAATATTTTTTAGTTTGTGTAATACACAGACAGGAACAGTTCCCCACCATCCCCATGGGCAGCAGGGAGCCCTTTGTGAAGGGGTTTTAAGAAGGCCAGGGAGGGGGGCTGGCTGTGGGGAGGGGGCAGCAGGATGGGAGGGGCAGGGGACAGGCAGCTGGTGGCTGTGGGGTGCTGCACTGGGGAGACGGGGGGNGGGGGATCTACATGGATTTTATCCCCATATTTGATAGTTAGAGAAAAGGGGGAAGAATTCAGGGGGAATTATTCAGTCTCGGAGACTGAAGTGACAAAACCAGAGAGAAACCCCCCTGCCCCCCCCCCATCTCCTGCCCGCCCAGAGCCAGGTCCCCCCCCCCCCGTTCACACGGTCTGTCCCCCCCCTTCCCGGCCCCCGCACCCCCAGACACACCCAGGGGAACCCCACTGGGGCCCGGTCTCTGGGGCAGCCCCTGGCTGGAGCTGGGGGGGGGCAGAGGGGGGGCAGCGGGGTCACTGCTGTGAAGGCAGCTCGGAGCCTGCCCCAGGGGTGGGAACAACCAGGGGGCCGGTTCCCAGGGGCGGGGGGATCTGCCCCCCCCGTTAATTACCTGCGGGCTCCGGCCCGGGCGGGTCCCAGCGGGGAAAGCCCCCCCGGCCGGGCAGGGAGGGGTTAATGCCGGGCTCCCCCCCCCCAGCACGGCCCCCATGGGGGGAGCAGCGTCTCGTCTTGCCCCGCCCGGAGCTGCTGCTGCTGCGGGATTTTCCTGCCTCCGCCCCCGGCGGCTCCATCCAGCCCCTTCCTGCGCCTCCCGCTAACCCGGCCCGGGCTGCGGCGCTGGCTGGGACAAGGGGGGACCAGCCCCCAGGCTGCCCCTGCAAACGGGAGGGTGCCCAGGAGCCTTGGCTGCAGCTGCTGCCTTCCCGGGGGGGGGCTCTGCTCCCTGCTGAGGTTGGGGGGGGGGGTCTGTGCAGGGGCCAAACTGCCCCCCCCCCAGGAGGGCCAAACAGCTGGAGGCAGGGGCAGGAGAGGGGCCATGGGGCAGGATCAGGGGCTGGGGGAGGGGTTAAGAGCAGGGAGCTGCACTGCAGTGGCAGAGGGGAACCCCCAGGAAAGGGGGCGGAAAGTTCCCACAAAAGGGGCGAGCCCTCTGGGAAAACCAAAGGTTGGGAGGCCCCCTCCCTCTCTTCAAGTCAGTATCGCTCAGTACCTGCTCCCCAGGGCTGTGTTTCAAGGCACCGGGCACCCCCGTGCCTAGAGCAGGGGTGCGCAACCAGGGGTACCCCAATGTCTTCCAGGGGGGTACATCCACGCGTCTCGAGATTTGCAACCGGCTCAAGAAAAAGCACCAGCAAAGTCAGTACAACCTAAAATTGCAGCCAGTGACTTGTTCCTACTGCTCTCTATCCTGCCCATGGATTTATAACTATCTGGTAAAGTGAGAAATTCAGCCAGTGTTTCAGTCCTGGTGCACTGGGAGAACCTTTGTGTTTTTCAGAGTAGCAGCCGTGTTCGTCTGTAGCCGCTAATCGAACAGGAGTCCTTGTGGCACCTTAGAGACTAACGGATTTATTTGAGCATAAGCTTTTGTGGGCTACAGCTCACTTCATCGGATGCATAGACTGGAACATATCGTGAGGAGATATTTATACATACAGAGAACATGAAAAGGTGGGAGTTCCCCTACTAACTCTAAGAGGCTAATTAATTAAGATGAGCAATTATCAGCAGGAGGGAAAAAAACTTGTAGTGATAATCAAGATGGGCCATTTCAGACAGTTGACAAGAAGGTGTGAGGATACTTAACACGGGGAAATAGATTCAGTGTGTGTAATGACCCAGCCACTCCCAGTCTCTATTCAAGACCAAGTTAATGGTATCTAGTTTGCAAATTAATTCAATTCACGAAAGCTTATGCTCAAATAAATGTGTTAGTCTCTAACAAGAACTCCTGTTCTTTGTATTTTTATGTTAGATTTTGCCAGCAAGCAGATTTTAAGTAAGGTGAAATCAGACCCCTGAAAGGGGTACAGGGTAGGGAAGGCAGCTCTCCCCGTCAAGGGTGACTTATCGAGTTGCGAAAGGAAACTTGGTTCCGTTAAATGTTCTGCATACACACACCCTATGCATGTTGTTAGTGTTTAAAAGAGTCGTTTCTCCGTTTATACTGGAGCTCGGCTGTTCTCAGTGGTACCAGATGACAGAACAAGGAGCAATGGTCTCAAGTTGCGGTGGGGGAAGTTTAGGTTGGATATTAGGAAAAACTTTTTCACTAGGAGGGTGGTGAAGCACTGGAATGGGTTCCCTAGGGAGGTGGTGGAATCTCCATCCTTAGAGGTTTTTAAGGCCCGGCTTGACAAAGCCCTGGCTGGGATGATTTAGTTGGGGATTGGTCCTGCTTTGAGCAGGGGGTTGGACTAGATACCTCCTGAGGTCCCTTCCAACCCTGATCTTCTATGAATCTATACATCTGCAGAAAGCCTCCTCGCAGTTCCCAGATTTGGCTTATCCGCTCTTCTGAGTCCCTGCATTGGGAATCCAGTGTGAATGGAGTGGCATTCCTTTTATTTGCTTTTTAAAATGTGTTTTATTACTCTTAGCATTTCCTCATTTACCTGTGTTAACATTGTGCAGATGGCAGTCACTGTGCTATTGAATTGATATGTTAATAGCCAATAATCACTGAACATATTAATACTTGCTACTTTTAGCAACGACACCTCAGTGTTTCTAATATAATGTTTCCTATGTTTTTATTGTGATTTTGTAATTTGCAATACACCTCTACCTCGATATAACGCTGTCCTCGGGAGCCAAAAAATCTTACCGTGTTATAGGTGAAACCGCGTTATATTGAACTTGCTTTGATCCACAGGAGTGCGCAGTCCCCCCCCCCCCGGAGCACTGCTTTACCGCGTTATATCCGAATTTGTGTTATATTAGGTCGCGTTATATCGAGGTAGAGGTGTATTTCATTCTAAATTTTTGTTCATATAATATATACATGTTTATTCTTTTGGTACATGTGATTTCAAGGCTGACCGATTTTCAAGGGTGACGTCAAAACTAGGTCTGCCAATTAATCGCAGTTAACGCAAGCGATTAATGCAAAACAAATGAACTAGATTACAAAAAATATTTGTGATTCATTGCAGTTTTAATCTCACTGTTAAACAATAATAGAAGACCAATTTAAATGTATTATAAATATTTTGGATGCGTTTCTACATTTTGAAATATATCAATTTCAGTTATAACTCAGAATACAACGTGGACAGTACTCGCTTGATATTATTTTTTATTACAAATATTTGCACGGTAAAAATGATAAACAAAAGAAATAGTATTTTTCAATTCACCTCATACAAGTCCTGTGGTGCAATCTCTTTATCATGAAAGTGCAACTTAAAAATTGTTTGTCTGAGCGATTGTCTGAACAAGAAGTAGGACTGATTGGACTTCTAGGCTCTAACGTTTTATATCGTTTTATTTTTGAATGTAGGGTTTTTTTTGTACATAATTCTACATTTGTAGGTTCAACTTCCATGATAAAGAGATTGCACTACAGTACTTGTATTAGGTGAATTCAAAAATACAGGTCTGTCTCATCTTACGCTGGGGTTACGTTCCGCGGTCAGCACGTAAAGCGAAAACCACGTATAGTCAAAATTACATTGAGTGTAATGGCGAGCAGAATCGCCCGCACTACAGAAACAGTATTTAAATGGTTATTTTTCTCTTTTTTTTGCTTTTTTCTTGTTTTTGCCGACCGCATAAAGCTGAAATCGCACATGTTAAATGCGCCTAAGATGCGACAGACCTGTACTATTTCTTTTGTTTTTTTACAGTGCAAATATTTCTAATAAAAATAAAGTGAGCACTGTACACTCTGTATTCTGTGTTGTAATTGAAATCAGTATATTTGAAAAAGTAGAAAATGTCCAAAAATATTTAAATAGATGGTATTCTATTATTAACAGCGCAATTAATCGTGCAATTAATCATGATTAATTTTTTTCCCATTCTTTTTATTTGCCGTTTTGTTCCTGAGCCGTTAAGGTGCACTAGGACCAGATCCACAAAAGTATTTAGGATCCTTATTTCTATCGGTTTCCTTTGTGGATCTGGGCCTACGCTCATATTTTTGCTGTTACCTTTCCCAAAGAATCCATATATCTAAAATGGCTCTATGATATTCAGTACTGTTTTGGACTCCCCTCTTTCCCCCATCGAAAATTTATTTTAAAAGCCTTATTTCTGTAAGTAATTCCCCCCCCACACACACACACAAACACTGACACACACGCTGTACTCTTCCATTACCTCATTTGCTGCATAGCTAGATGCTGATTTTTCTACGGACTTGTTTACATTTCTAATTACATACTTTGCGGTTGTAGCCTTTGATGTGTGATACATAGTTTTGCTCCGACACACTTCCGCCATGTTCTTCATACTGTGTACAAACCCGTAAACTTTTCAGTACACAAATCAACACAGATTTTAAAAACGGAATTATTTTGTTCCTCCTTTGCGTTGGTCACGTGGTGGGGCAGACTGTTGCGCTCACCTATTTGACGTTTTGGTGAAACTAAAGTGTCTTGGCGCCCCTATGTTTTTGCAGTAGGATAGGTTAAGGCATGTTAGTTACCAAGGAGCACCGCCAGCTTTTCCGGCGCCCTAGGTGGCGGAAGGTCCCGCCCCCAAAATGCCGCCCCCGACAGCGGCGGCGGAAGGTCCCACCCCCAAAATTCCACGGACAGCCGGGGCGCCGGCGCCCCCCAAATAGCAGTGCCCTAGGCGACGCCTAGGTCGCCTAATGGGTTGCGCCGGCCCTGTAGTTACCCCCATAGCAAAACCACACATTGTGGCTAGCCACAGGTGACGTAAACCCTCCGTTTTACTAACAGGGTGCTCCTTGGAAAATGTAACTTGCAAACCCAGCATTGTCTCTTGCAGCTTTCTTACGTTATTTATGACTGATTGCGATATCCACAAAGGGGTGAGGACCCAATCTGATAGGCTGCAGCAAAGAGATGGTCAGCTCACTTCTAGCCCTGCGATGTTGTGTCTCTGCCCTCATGCAAAGGGCAGGGCAATCACTGGCCAGAAACCTCCAGAAGTAAGGGGGTTGCCGTTATCAGACATTCTCTGTGTTTGATGCCGTAGAGGCAGTTTTCATTGTGGGTGATCCACCGGGCAGGCCACTCCCTGTTTACTCACCTGATAGCCGAGCCAGTCCGGCCCCAAGGTGGGAAATGTGTGAAGAGCAAGCCCCTGTCTGCTGTGAGGGCTGGGTTTGCTGACAACCCTGAGAAACATTTTGAAAAGGAGGAGGAGGAGCTGACGTTCTTGTCAAGAAGAAGTCGGGGTGTACACTGGGTGTTATGGCCACTTTACTGAGACGTCGTCGACCTTTTCCTCACTGCTGAAAAAGGTGATTTTGTTTGTCCATCTTTGGGGTAACGAAGGTGTATGAGCTATCAGAGCTAACACCACAGTGATACAAGGCAATTACCTCGAGTGTCTCCACTTACCATCCTCCAGTGAGACAACTGATCCTTCAACGCTCTTCACCCACTAGTAGGAGTCCTATGTACCCAAAGTTTTAGGGCCTTCTTGAACGAGTCCATCAAGCTCCAACAGGTTAAAGACAACAGCACACACAAAAAGGAAGTCGCGTTGTGCTTTTTGAAATGTATTGCCTGCCTGTGATCACCATGATATTGAAATTTGCATGTTATCCAGGTTTCCTGTAGATTCTTTAGCATTACAGCAAGTTCTGTTTGCTTGTTTTTCAAACGTTGTACTAAGGGGGGGGGGGGGAAATCACAGTAATAAACGTCAATGAGGCAGGTGAAGGAGAGGGCTTAGGTTCATACTGTGACGGGTTGGATCACAGAAACCCCCCTGGGAGATGCCACCCGATGTGCCACCTGTTCCTGTTTTCCCCGCCAGCTCAGTGGTTCCAGCACCCTGTCTTGCTGAGCCAGACACACCTGTCTGCTCCAACACAGACCCAAGGTCTGAATTACCTGCCCCAAAGCTGCAGGTTTACCTGAAAACAGCTCACAGAAGTGTGCTTGTCTTTAGCACTCAGCTGCCCAACTCCCAATGGGGTCTAAACCCAAATAAATCCGTTTTACCCTGTATAAAGCTTATACAGGGTAAACTCATAAATTGTTCGCCCTCTATAACACTGATAGAGAGATATGCACAGTTGTTTGCTCCCCCAGGTATTAATACATACTCTGAGTTCATTAATAAGTAGAAAGTGATTTTATTAAATACAGAAAGTAGGATTTAAGTGATTCCAAGTAGTAACAGACAGAACAAAGTAAGTTACCCAGCAAAATAAAATAAAATGCGCAAATCTATGTCTAATCAAACTGAATACAGNCACCCCCCCTCACTGGAAAAGCCCCAGGTTAAAGATGGATTCCAGTTCAGGTGACATGATCACATGTCACTGCAAGACTTCATTGCCCACTTGCCAGCACACACGTATACAGGAAGACTCACAGGTAAATACAGCCATCTGCAGACAATGGTCCTAGTTAATGGGTGTCATCAAGATTCCAAACCACCATTAATGGCCCACACTTTACATAATTACAATAGGCCCTCAGAGTTATATTTCATATTTCTAGTTTTAGATACAAGAGTGGTGCATTTATACAAAGAGGATGATCACTCAGTAGATTATAAGCTTTGTAATGATACCTTACAAGAGACCTTTTGCATGAATCATATCCGTTACATTATATTCACTTATTATCATATTTTTATAAAACCATATAGTACATAATCCAATATCTTCACATATGGTTCCTTGTATTTTTCTTTTCAAAATTCACATAGTCTTTGTGCTGTTATGTTTCCTGTCACTATGATTTTACTTGGTTACAATTTTATAGGTGACCTAATGAATTCAAATGACACTTGATCTCCATTGCGCCTACACGGACAGATTTTCTAAACCAGGGGTAGGCAAACTATGGCATGGGTGCCGAAGGCGGCACGCGAGCTGATTTTCAGTGGCACTCTCACTGCCCGGGTCCTGGCCACCGGTCCGAGGGGCTCTGCATTTTAATTTAATTTTAAATGAAGCTTCTTAAACACCTTAAACCTTTTTTAAACACCTTTTTAAAAACCTTATTTACTTTACATACAACAATAGTTTAGTTATATATTATAGACTTATAGAAAGAGATCTTCTAAAAACGTTAAAATGTATTACTGGCACGCAAAACCTTAAATCAGAGTGAATAAATGAAGACTCGGCACCCCACTTCTGAAAGGTTGCCGACCCCTGCTCTAAACAAAACCAAAGGGATTTAGCTCAGATTTACTTTTGTTTCTAATGTGATGAGTGTGACAGTGTTATTTGCAACATAGGCCATAGCAAACCAAGTGACAGACGGGTGGGAGTGGGAGACAGAGAGGAACCTGCCAGAGGAAGTGCTCAGACGGGCACAGTAAAGGAGATTTTGGTTGTAGGACTCAAGCACATGAGGCAGAAGACACTGCCCCACGCACTCTGGGGTGGGCGTCCTGCTCACAGTTTTATGATTATGAATCCTGCTTGCGGCATTTTCCCTAATTAATGTCGGCTGACTTCCCTCCTTTCACTAAACGTTTCTTTTCTACACTCAGATTCTGTGCTTGCGAGAGAGGAACTACTGCCTCTTCGAGGCGCCCAGGGGTGCTGTGTAATTTCCCCAGGTTACTGGGTGGGGGCTCGAGCCGGTTCTGTGTTGTATTGTTTACAAGGAACCCCTAGATATTGAACCCGGCCCTGGATGCTGCCGGCTCCACCGGGCAGAAAGGTTACACTGGCACTACCCTCCTGCACCCTGTTCTCCCCTAATCCCTGCCCTCCCATATTATGTGCCCATAATATAAGAACTAGGGGTCACCAAATGAAATTAATGGGCAGCAGGTTTAAAACAAATAAAAGGAAGTTCTTCTTCAGACAGCGCACAGTCAACTTGTGGAACTCCTTGCCTGAGGAGGTTGTGAAGGCTAGGACTATAACAGGGTTTAAAAGAGAACTGGATAAATTCATCGAGGTTAAGTCCGTTAATGGCTATTAGCCAGGATGGGTAAGGAATGGTGTCCCTAGCCTCTGTTTGTCAGAGAGTGGAGATGGATGGCAGGAGAGAGATCACTTGATCATTGCCTGTTAGGTTCACTCCCTCTGGGGCACCTGGTATTGGCCACTGTCGGTAGACAGGATACTGGGCTGGATGGACCTTTGGTTTCATAGAATCATAGAATCATAGAATTCTATGTAACCCAGTATGGCTTTTCTTATGTTCTTCCTCATGGCCCGAGCCCCCCGTACCCCCTCCCCACGCAGGCCCCCCACCCCCCCAGACACTTGGTGCAGCCGGTCTGCTACCTCTCTCCCCCCCGCTCCAACCCCCACTCCTGGACTTTGCCATCCACCCCAGACTGGCCTCGGTTCCCCTCCCACACTGCCCCCCTGCATTCCCCTGATATCCCAGCTGGGGCCCCCCGACACACCCACTGCTCGCCAGCAGCCCCTGTCTGCCCCCAAGCTCCTCCCCCCCCTCACCCCGGTGTAAAGCTGCTCTCTGCTGATCTGCATCGGGCCCTGCAGGCTGGGGAGACGGGGAGGGAAGGGGACCCCCACCTCTGCCCCACCCCAAAAGGCAGGATCCCCCTCCCCCCAAGTCACCAGCCTCAGGTAAAAGGGACGTTCTCTTCCCCACAGGATGTAGGGGACGCGTCCCCCATCCGGTGCTGGTGCCCCACAGCAATCTCAGGGGCCGACCACCGCACCTGGGTGTGGGTATGGACCTGCTGGGGTAGGGGGTGGATACAGGGATATCTTAGATGCCCCAAGGAGACCAAGCAGGGGCATCTGGAGTCTCTGCCCCCAAACATGCTACAATGGACCTAGAGAGAACCCCGGCCGCGCCCCCCCCCCCAATCTGCCCTGGCTCTACGGCCCCCTCCCCCGCCCCCCATTCTTCCCTGGCCACCCCCCACCCCCCCAATCTGCCCTGGCTCTACAACCCCCCCGCCCCCCATTCTTCCCTGGCCACGCCCCACCCCCCCCAATCTGCCCCGGTCTAGGGCTGGCCCTGGCTCCCCCAGAGGGCACCCAGGACCCCGGCCACCCCGCGACCCAAGGGGCCGCGGGGCCGGGGGCGGGCGCGGCGGCCCGCGGGGGGGGGGGCCGTACAGCCTGGGCGGATTGGGGGGGGGGGCCGGGTGGGTGGGCGTGGGGGGGGGTGTGGACCTGCGGGGGGAGGGGGTGGAGACAGGGATATCTTAGATGCCCCAACGAGACCAAGCAGGGGCATCTGGGGTCTCTGCCCCCAAACCTGCTCCAATGGACCCAGGGAGAACCCCGGCCGCCCCCCCCCCCCTCCCCCCCCCCCGGACCCCCCCCCCCCCCCATTCTTCCCTGGCCGTGCCCCCCCCCCAATCTGCCCCGGTCTAGGGCTGGCCCTGGCTCCCCAAGAGGGCACCCAGGACCCCGGCCATCCCGCGACACAAGGGGCCGAGGGGCCGGTCAGGCCCCCAGAGGTACCAGGCGCCACCCGCCAGCCCGTCCCTGCCCAGCCGGACCCCTTGGTGCCCCACTGGCAGAGCAGGGCTGACGGTGGCCCCCACGGCCCCTGCGCTCGCCCAATGGCCCAGACAGCGGCAGTAGGGCCGGGGTAGGTGCCCTGCGCCCGGAGCCCCCCCAGCAGCTGCACCCGCGTCTTCGTCACCATCACCCGAGCAGCCGCTGCAATCCCGGGGGGCTGGGGGCACCCGGGTGGAGGGGGGCCAAGGGGTGGATCAGTGGCGCAAAAGATTGGGGCTTTTTGGGGGCTGGGGAAAGCAGAAAGATGGGGGAAGGCAAGGAGGCAATGGGGGGGCGGGGTAGTAAGGGATTGGGGGGACCTTGCAATGGGGGTGGGGAGATATTAGGGGTGGGGGGCGCTCTGGGGGGGTTGGATGAAGCAAGAGATAAGGAAGAGTGGGGTGGGGCGGGGGGGGAGATCAGGGATTTGGAGAAGGGGAAGGTGGGGAGCTGGGGGAGCTGGGGGCAGGGGGAACCAGTGTGTTGGGTGGGTGGGTGGGTGGAGGGGGTCGGGAAGGGACCTGAGGGAGATCAGGGTGCTGTGAGGGGGGGGGTCCCTTTGGCTCTCGGTGCAGCTGGTAATGGACGGGTGTGGGGGAGGGAGGGCTCTGGCCATGGGGGCGGTCTCAGCAGGAGCAGGGATCTGGGGGCTGGGTCAGGGGGTCCCAGACAGGCAGTGGGGGACTGAGTTCCCAGTGGGGCACCCCTGACTGGTGAAGTGTGTGTGTGGGAGGGGTTGGCCGCTGGGAGCCCCTGGTGGGGGTGTCCCTTTGGGGGTCCTAGGCAGGTGGTGGGGGGTACCAGGAAGGTGGAGTGGTGGGATTCTGGGGGGTGGGGGTCCCTGGCCAGTGAGGGGGGGCCTAGTGGTGGGCCTGGGGGGCTCATGGGGGGAGTGTCTGGGGAGAGTCTCGGGAGGGCCCTGGGGGGTGTCTGGGGGCTGTGTCCCTGCAGAGAGTGGGGGTCTCTGGCCAGGGAGGTGTCGGGGGGGTTCCTGGCTGAGGGGGGCTGGGTCCCGGGGGCGTCTGGGGTTCCCTGAGCGGGGGCTGCTCCCAGCCACACTCCTTCTCACCAGTCAGCTGGTGCTGGACTCCACGCGGGTCAGGCAGGAGGGTTTCTCTGCCCACGCCCCAAGGTGGGAGGGTCCGAGCTGGACCTGCGGTGCCGCGAGCCTGGGGAACTCCCTGCCACTGGACCCTGCGAAGACTCAGCCACCTCGCCACAATAGGGATCAGGAAGAACCATGCTGGGAGAGATGGGAAAATGCCCCCCCCCCCGGCTTCCTAGCTTTTCCCACAACCCCCTGAGAGGCATGTAATCAGCTTCCGGTTACCCCCGGGGGAAACTGAGGCAGAGAAGGACAAAAATCCCCCAAGGTGAGACACGAAGGATTAGAACCCAGGCATCCTGGCTCCCAACCCCCACTCTAACCACTAGTCCCCACGGCCCTCCCAGAGCCAGGATAAAACCCAGGAGTGAGCCGGGGCCCGGGCTGGCACGATGCCCAATGGTGGCCCCTGGGTACCTCCCCTTGCAATAGACACAGGGTGGCTCCATCTTCTCCCCCCTCCGAGTGCCCCCCCCCACTCTAACCACTAGTCTCCACGGCCCTCCCAGAGCCAGGATAAAACCCAGGAGTGAGCCGGGGCCCGGGCTGGCACGATGCCCAATGGTGGCCCCTGGGTACCTCCCCTTGCAATAGACACAGGATGGCTCCATCTTCTCCCCCCTCCGAGTGCCCCCCCCCGCTCTGACCACTAGACCCCACTCCTCCCCTGGCCCCCGGGGATAGGAGCCAGGCATCCTGAGCTGGGCTAGCTGGCACCAGTAACCACCTCGCCCCACGGGACTGCCCCCGGAGCCAAGACTCAGCCCTTTCCCAGAGCTGCTTGGGCAACAGGCTGCCTCTGGGCGCAAACCCAGGCGTCCTAGCTCCCAGCACAGGACTTCCCCAGTCCCTCCTCGGCCTCTGACCAGCAGCTACTGGTTAGCGGCTAGAAGGTGGTTGCCTGGAGCTCTGGGAGGGGAGTGGGGGCTGGTGGGTTAGAGCAGGGGGGGCTGGGAGCCAGGACTCCTGGGTTCTCTCCCCGGCTCCGGGAGGGGAGCGGGGGCTGGTGGGTTAGAGCAGGGGGGGTTAGGAGCCAGGACTCCTGGGTTCTCTCCCCGGCTCTGGGAGGGGAGCGGGGGCTGGTGGTTAGAGCAGGGGGGGCCGGGAGCCAGGACTCCTGGGTTCTCTCCCCGGCTCTGGGAGGGGAGTGGGGGCTGCTGGGTTAGAGCAGGGGGGGCTGGGAGCCAGGACTCCTGGGTTCTCTCCCTGGCTGTGGGAGGGGAGTGGGGGCGCTGGGGACCCAGGAGTCCGGGCTGCAGGGAGCGCTGCCGCCCGGGCTGGTATGCGCAGGGCACAGGAAGGGGCCGGGAGGAAGGAGGCCGGAGCCGGGGAGAACAAAGGACGGTGAGTAGATCTGGGAGGGGGGAGCAGAGACTGGGCCCGGCGGGGGTTGAACTGTCTCTGTGCAGCCAGGAAATCCCCGGGGGGAGAAACCGGAGTTGCGGGAGGGGTCGGGGGAGTTAATTGGATCCGGTCCCTGTTTGTGCCACTTGCCCCCCCCCCCCCATCCGGATTCTCTCCAGTTCTTCCCCTTCGCTCTCCCCGTGTCACACGTGGGTGTAAAACCCGGGGCGACCCCCCCATTTCCCCTCCCCCCATCAGCCCCCCTGTTCTCCCCATAACCTCCAATGTCCCTTTACAATCCTTCCCCCCCCCCCCCCCCTTGTACCTGCCGCGATTGGTCCTGGTCCCGGTGGGAAATTGTTGCCCGGAGTCGTTCCCCCCCCCAAAGGGGTCGGGGTCAGTGGGGGCTGTTTGGGGGGAGCCCTGAGACCGGCTGCCCCTGGGGTGGGGCTGTTCTCTGGGGAAGGGGGGAGCACGTGTCCCCCATGGGGACGGCCCAGACCCCGTTACCCAATCCCCCGAACTGCCAACACAGTCGCCCCCAGCCACCTGCCCATCCCCCACTGCTGCCCCCTCCCCTCATCCAGGGACCTTCCCCCTCCCCCTTCCCGGCCCCCTTCAAACTGGTCCCCCCCCGGGCTCCCTGCGGCCCGTGTGAATGGTGGGTGTGGGGGGAACCGTCACTTTCCGTCTGTGTTGGACAGTCACATAAAATCCCTTCAAACTGTCCCCCTTTTCCCCCTCTCGTTATTCAATAGCAACATAAAATCCCCTCAGATACTGGTGTTTTTCTCTCATGTGATCAAATGGGGACTTTGGGACCCGTTTTCTCCACAAATCTCAAAGAATGATATAAAATATCCTAAAATTTTGCCCCACTTTCTCTCTAGTTATCTATTACTAATTTAATAGACCCTGAGAATTTTCCATCTCTCTAATGATAAAATAATAACAAAATCTCAGATTTAGCCTTTTTCTCAAATTCTTGAGCGTGAATATAATTTTTTTTTTGCCAATGTTGCCTCTTTTCTCTCTGTTCATTTCTCAAGTATTGATGTGAAACACACTCAGATTTTACCTCTTACAACAACTGACATAAAATCCCTCTGATTTTCCACTTTTCTCTCTAATTTGCAAAAAATCCCTCACATTTCGGCCCTTTTCCCTTTCATTTCTGAACATTGATCTCAGATCTCAGGTTTTGCCTCTTTCTGTGTCATTATCAAATGTCAGTTAAAAATCCTCTCGGGTTTGGGGCTGTTCCCCCATGTTCCTAAATCCCAGCAACTTCTCCTTCCTTGGAGGGAACCTGTTGCCCTGAGTCGTTCTCCATCCTGGAGGTTGCAGGGGGTTAAATTGCCCAGTGATCATCTTCCCCCCTCTCCTTTGAGAGTCATTTGTTCCCCCCTTTATCTCTGCTAAAAGGTTTGCCGATGAAAGAGACCAGCCACATCTCTAATACATGTCAAAGCCAGAGGCCTCCCCCACTTTGGGGGATCAGTGGCCCGCACCTGGTAACAGAAGTGTTACCTGGACCCTTTTCTTTTCTCCGCTTGCATGGGATGAGGAGGTCTCTCTGAGTGCAGCGTGGGTCCAGAAATATCCCAAACCCCATAACAAAGGGTCTCCAAGAGGGGTCAATTCTCACAGTGCTAAGATGCAGCCACCTCTGGGGTGGATCCATGGTGGCCATTATTTGCTAGTGACAGGGCATGGACATGTCTTCAATATTTTGGCCCTCCATTCTCCTATTAAAGAAGCATCCCCCAGGGCTCCCTCTGCCTGTGTGACTGGCCAGCGGAGGCTGGTGGTAACTCTCTATCCACTTATCACTGTGAGGTGAAATCACTACCAATTTTTGCTTCTCTCCCCTCTGGAAAACTGCAGGAACTTCAGGTTCTGGAGGGAAAACTGTTGCCCCGAGTCCTTGCCCTAGATCCAGGGAGGTGGGAAGGGGGTTAGGAGTTCCGCACAGTGATCTGCTGAAGAGGATTCTGGCCTTCTCCTTTCTGAACTGTGCTTCTGGTGTCATTGAGACCAGTGTTAATCCGGAGTCACGGCAAGGAAAGACAAGGAGTGACTCCAGATTAAGAGTGGGGCAAATGAGATCAGCACCTGTCCCCATGGGGAGGTGGTTTCATTAGCTGCTCTCCCCACAGAGCTCTGGTTGTTGCTAAAGGAGGGAAGGCTGCTCAAACGCTCTGTCCCTCTCTGTTGTCAGTGCTTGGCTGTGTGTGCTCTCTGCGTGCTGCACCGGCTCTGGCCAGGTAGCCGGCACCACAAGCCTGGATCGAACTGCCCTTCAGGACCACGGACTTGGGTTGAGTGGCGGAGGCGCTCGGCCAGGTTTATTGTTAACGATGCACAGTCCTAATGCCTGGCAGACTGTTTCGGGGGCACTAACACACGGACGCCCGTTACAATGGACTTGGCTCAGTGAGTGGTGGGACTTTCCACCCCCTCTGGGACCCCTCTCTTCTACACTGATACAAACAAGTTCTGTATTACCCCTCTGACGTGGTTAGTTACCCCCCTTCACCTTGTGCTTGGGGGTTAGATCTAAACATCTCTATCCATCACCCTGTCCTCCTGCCCTGATCTTTAGGAGGGGTCAGTGTCCCTGTATCCTCTCTGGGGAGCGTGTTTATACCATAACTTTGTATTGGGGTGTTCTGGTACTACCCCTCTGCTAGGTGTGTACATGACTTCTTAGTGCCTGGGACTGCTTGTGTTTGTTCAACACCAGCCCTGTTCTTGCCAAGTTCATGGACCACACGGTGAACTTGCAAGCTGGCATCTGTTTCGTAACAGGGCCTGACACTTGCTCAGAGCCTGACTCTTTGCTAACTTTGCTTTATAGCAGCAGGGCCTTAGGCCTTACCCCAGGCCCTTACCCCAGGCCTCATGCCTCAGACTTTCTAATACACTGGGGACTGGCATGAAAGAGACTCTGCACAAACAGCCCCTCCCATTAGCAATTGCCAGGAGAAAATCCAGCCATGGGAGAGCAAAGGACCCAGGAATGGGACTTTTCCAGCCTGAGGGGCAGGGAGAGGGGACAGGGGAAAGAGAGACTGAAAAGGGAAGCAGGAGAAAGAAGTGGGGAGAGAGATTTCCAGGACTCTAATCTGCCCAGACACATGTACTGCAGCACCCCTGGGCAGAGTCACTTTCCTGTGAACAAGATGAGGATGTGAGAGAGGAAAAGCCAGTTCCTGACTCCATATCCCCCCAGCTGGGGTGTGGCTGCCCTGGGGTCAGTGTCAGAGGGAACCCTCAAAAGTGACTCCTTTGGTTCTGCTCTTTTCTAGCAGAGGCTTCGTTACTGGGACAACGAGGAGTCCGGTGGCACCTTAAAGACTAACAGATGTATTTGGGCAGAAGCTTTCGTGGGCTAGAACCCACTTCATCAGATGCATGGAGTGGAACATACAGTAGGCAGGTACAAATACACAGCCCATGAAAAGATGGGAGTTACCCTCGTTAGCACTGACCCCCCAATTGGTAAGGCAATTCAATTAGGGTGATGTGGCCCATTCCTAACAGTTGACAAGAAGGTCTGAGTATCAACAGAGGGGAAATTATTTTTTGTTGTGACCCAGCCACTCCCAGTCTTTATTCAGGCCTAATCTGATGGTGTCCAGTTCGCAAATTAATTCCAGTTCTGCAGTTTCTCGTTGGAGTCTGTTTCTGAAGATTTTTTGTTGAAGAATGGCCACTTTTAAGTCTGTTATTGACTGTCCAGGGAGATTGAGGTGCTCTCCTACTGCTTTTTGAATGTTACAATTCTTGATGTCAGATTTGTGTCCATTTATTCTTTTGCGTAGAGACTGTCCGGTTTGGCCAATGTACATGGCAGAGGGGTATTGCTGGCACATGGTTGCTGTTGGGAATGGGCCACATCCACCCTAATTGAATTGGCTCGTTAGCACTGACCCGCCACTTAGTAAGGCAACTCCCATCTTTTCATGGGCTGTGTATTTATACCTGCTACTGTATTTTCCACTCCATGCATCTGATGAAATGGGTTCTAGCCCACGAAAGCTTCTGCCCAAATAAATTTGTTAGTCTCTAAGGTGCCACCGGACTCCTCGTTGTTTTTGTGGGATACAGACTAACATGGCTGCCTCCTGATATTTGTTACTGGGGAGGCTTAGAAATGTCTCTGTGAGCTTAGACTGGCAGGAGGGGCCAGATCTACACTGCAATAAAGAGATGAAGCATTTTCCCAGCGTGACAGAATCTAGGGTGTCTGTCTGCAGGGAAAGGGCCTGGGGGAATCATGATGTGAAATGAACTAAAGCCTGTTCTGAAACCTCCACAACTGCCCTTCTCGCCCTGCCAGGCTGCAGAATGACGCCCACGTTTCGCTCCAGCTCATCCCGTCCTCCCATAGGACATGGGAGAGAAATGGCTGCAGTGGAGCCAGTCCAGGTAGGAATTATTGGGGGGTTGATGGTGGGTTCCTGCTGGAGGGAGAGGGGCAGCAAATACACCAGAGATGGGAAGGTTTGCACAGTCTGGTTTGGTGGTTGGAGCGGGACAGGAAATGCACAGGCTGGAGAAAGGGAGGAGGACAGGGGGTGGCAAACCTGCTGGGAGTTGTTTAATGAGTGGCCTAGATTCTAGGAACAGACCCGTGGGGTTGGAAGGTGGAAATGCCCTAATCTGTGGTTCAGGAAACAACCCACCTAGATGGGGCTAGGAAAACTCACCAGACTCCCAGTGTTGGAGCCTGACCCGACTCACCAGCGGCTGCTGTGAGATATGAAGGGGGCACCCACCAGTCAGACTTAGGGGAGGTTCCCCTCCCTCATATCCAGCTCCTTACAATGAGGAGGGTGTTGGGCTTCCTACCAGGGAGCTCGCCCTGGACACTGCTGGGGGCTCCATCTCCTGTATCAGTCTGTGGCTAGTAGGTGTGTGATGGATCTGCTGGGAGAGACAGGGGGCTCTCTCTTCGTCCCCTCACCCTGGTGTTTCCTGGATGCTCTGAGCAGGGTGGGGGTGGAGCTTTGTAGACTGCGAACCATCCAGAGCTCCCATTTGATTGGCTCCTTTCCCCCATGAAGAGTGGGGCTGTGAGTGGGGCAGCTGATACTGAGTGTTGGACTCTTGCTCTTTCAGGGACCGGTGACTTTCGAGGAGGTGGCTGTGTATTTCACCAGGGAAGAGGGGGCTCTGCTGGACCCCGCTCAGAGATCCCTCTACAGAGCCGTCATGCAGGAGAACTATGAGAATGTGACCTCGCTGGGTAAGGATCCCCGTCCCCTCGGTTCTTAGAAGGGGAAGTGAAGAGTTACGGTTCACGNTCTGTGGTTCAGGAAACAACCCACCTAGATGGGGCTAGGAAAACTGACCAGACTCCCAGTGCTGGAGCCTGACCCGACTCACCAGCGGCTGCTGTGAGATATGAAGGGGGCACCCACCAGTCAGGCTTAGGGGAGATTCCCCTCCCTCATATCCAGCTCCTTACAATGAGGAGGGTGTTGGGCTTCCTACCAGGGAGCTCGCCCTGGACACTGCTGGGGGCTCCATCTCCTGTATCAGTCTGTGGCTAGTAGGTGTGTGATGGATCTGCTGGGAGAGACAAGGGGCTCTCTCTTCGTCCCCTCACTCTGGTGTTTCCTGGATGCTCTGAGCAGGGTGGGGGTGGAGCTTTGTAGACTGCGAACCATCCAGAGTTCCCATTTGATTGGCTCCTTTCCCCCATGAATAGTGGGGCTGTGAGTGGGGCAGCTGATACTCAGTGTTGGCCTCTTGCTCTTTCAGGGGCCGGTGACCTTCGAGGAGGTGGCTGTGTATTTCACCAGGGAAGAGGGGGCTCTGCTGGACCCCCGTCAAAGAGCCCTCTACAGAGATGTCATGCAGGAGAACTATGAGAATGTGACCTCGCTGGGTAAGGATTCCCGTCCCCTCGGTTCTTAGAAGGGGAAGTGAAGAGTTACGGTTCACATCACCCTCACAATGGAGCCTCTCCTCTGCCCTGTTTCAGCAACACCCCACACGCCGGTGACACACACACTAGCCCTCTGCCCTCCCCTGCTACACAACGCTCTGGGAACAGAGCCCCGGAGCAGAACAGCGCAGAGTCTAACGTCGTCTCTTTGCTAAGACAAAACTTGGATTTAGGTCCAGCGTCATGAACAGAAGCTGCCTACTGCACACAAACCAGCTCAGACTTGCAAAGAGATCCCAGCCCTGAGGATTCCTTCTGAGCCACTGACTTCGTTTACCCCTCCTTGAGCCCTAGAGACCACTAGCACGTACGCCCGCGGGCTGCTGCCAAGCTCCGTGACAAGAACACCCCCCCCCCCGCCCCTTCACAGACACCAGCTACAACACTCAGCACGGAAATGAGGGATACTTGGTCCCCCGAGTTCCACACACACCTCCCTTCATATCACAGTCACAGCTCTGCCAAGTAATCCCTCCACCGTCCAGTTACAGCTACAGCTGGCCCAGTGCACACAGGTGGAGGGCGTGCGGATAAACACAACACAACACACACAATGGCATGTTCTTAGTCCTTCCTCGTATCTATTAGAGAGTCATAGATTTTTAAGGCCGGAAGGGATGATTAGCTTATCTAGGCTGATCTCCTGTGTCATCCAGTTACTGCTGTACTGAGCTGAACACTTTGTGTTGGACTAAAATCCTCTCCCAAAAAGGCATCCAGCCTTGACATGAGATGGAGAATCTGCCACTTTCCTTGCTAGTTTCTTAACCTTTGCCCCAGCCGCACTGACCCATTCCCAGTGGTTAGTGCCAGCTGCAGGGTTAGTGAAGGAGCGGAGCCCCGGTTGCGTCGCGGGTGTGGCGTGGACTTTAACTCTTCATTTCACAGTTACCAGAGGTTTAAATGTAGCTGCCACGCACATGCTGGCAGGCCAGGAGTCAGCACAGGGCAATTCGAACTCTGCATGAATGGCACGTGTGGGTATTTCATTACCTTGATTTCTTTTTAATGGCGCTGTGGCGGGCTTCGTACCTCGTCGACCCCTTCAGTCAGGGGGAGGGGAGGTAACCCCGCCTCTCTACGCCTAGGTCCGTTTTCTAACCCGCTCCTCTTCCCCCTCTGGTAGTCAGCCCAGTGTGGCCCAATGGCCAGGGTCCATCTATTGCCTCTTCCTGAGTGGGGTAATGCAACCTAGCGGCCGGAGTCCATTCAATGTGCCCCTAGGGCAGTGTGGCCTAATGGCCAGAGTCCACCTAATTCTCCTCCTCTAGTGGGATAGCACAGCCTAGCGGCCAGAGTCAATACAGCCACCTTTGGAGGCAAAACAGGGGCCTAGTGGCTGGTGCCTGGTGCCCGTCACAAGGGGGTGGCAGCCCCCAGTAGGGGGGCCCGGGCCCCCCCAACTCTACCAGGCCCCGACCCAAGGTCCTGACAGCGGCGGAGCGGTCCTCCACGGGGTCAGCGGGGAATCCTACCGAAACACGCTGACCTCATAAGGGTGGGAGGTACCACTCTGGTCCAGGTTTCGGGCTCCTCAGCTCTGGTAGGTAAAGGCTGTAATGGCTGCTGGGCTGGAGCCCCTGCTGAGTGTCCTTCCTCCTCGGCAGTCCGCCCCGACTGAGCAGCTCTGCAGGCTTTTATAGCTGGTGGCCCATGCCCAGCAGAGCCTCAGGGGCGGGGCTTCCTCTGCTAGGAGGGAAGGATTAACCCCCTCCGTACCAGTGCAGGCCGATCCGCCCCATCACAGGTTCTTTTTTGTCTTTGCCACAATAACTGTGCCTACCCTGGAGCTTTTTCCGGCATCACTGTGTTGATTTTTTTTCCACACCCCTACCTGGCAGGACTATGCTGGCAAAACTTTTAAGTACAGACCAGGCAAGAGTCTGCATGTGGATTTTAGGGCACTTTAAAATACTACTCTTGACCCACACATTTTGTTATCCGAGGGCAAAACATCCAAGAAGCGCGTCTGCAGAATGCAAGAAAAATGCACAACACACATTGTCCGAGAGGTCGGGCTCAATCTCAAATTCAAGTTCAGGTTCAATGGCCACAGCACATCCCCTTGGGCCAACTTTTACAAGTGACAGCAGATTGCAGGAAACCCTCTAGCAGGTAGAAGGGATTTAGTCTGGCAGCACATGTGCATTTCAATGTCCTTGACTCACCAGTTTGGGTTGTGCTGCTCTGAAATTCCAAGTTCCACAGACTTTTTCACTTCTGGCTACCCGCAGAAGTAGTGGGTACGATGTACTAACTGAGTGACTGAGATAAGTCAGGGGACAAGGAGAACCATAGCCTGAGCCCCAGCTGTGTGCAAGGAAATGTTATAAGAACGAGACGATTTTGTAAGAGGACGGAAGATGCTAAAATATGGGTCGGATCTGATGAGAAACAGTCAAATGAAAAAAAGTCCCATTCAATTCCATCATGTAATGGCAGACAGCTAAAAAGTGACAGGTTTTTAAAGTGCTTATATACGAATGCTAGAAGTCTAAATAATCATAGAATATCAGGGTTGGAAGGGACCTCAGGAGGTCATCTAGTCCAACCCCCTGCTCAAAGCAGGACCAATCCCCAGACAGATTTTTACCCCAGTTCCCTAAATGGCCCCCTCAAGGATTGAACTCACAACCCTGGGTTTAGCAGGCCAATGCTCAAATAAGATGGGTGAACTAGAGTGCCTCGTATTAAATGAGGATATTGATATAATAGGCATCACAGAAACTTGGTGGAATGAGGATAATCCAAGGGACACAATAATACCAGGGTACAAATATATATCGGAAGGACAGAACAGGTCGTGCTGGTGGGGGAGTGGCTCTATATGTGAAAGAAAGCGTAGA
Organism: Platysternon megacephalum; assembly: GCA_003942145.1. Lineage (NCBI taxonomy): Eukaryota > Metazoa > Chordata > Testudines > Platysternidae > Platysternon > Platysternon megacephalum. Next base: position 51,852 of record QXTE01000647.1, on the reverse strand, counting down.
ATCAAATGAAGTAAAAATCTTAAATGAACTAAACGGTACCATAGAATCTCTATGGAGAGTAATTCCATGCTCGTATAATAAGAATATAGCAGTAGGGATATATTACTGACCACCTGACCAGGATGCTGATAGTGACTGTGAAATGCTCAGGGAGATTAGAGAGTCTAGAAAAATAAAAAACTCAATAATAATGGGGGATTTCAACTATCCCCATATTGACTGGGTACAGGTCACCTCAGGACGGGATGTAGAGATAAAGTTTCTTGACATCTTAAATGACTGCTTCTTGGAGCAGCTAGTTCTGGAACCCAGAAGAGCAGAGGCAATTCTTGATTTAGTCCTAAGTGGAGCGCAGGATCTGGTCCAAGAGGTGAATATAGCTAGACCGCTTGGTAACAGTGACCATAATATAATTACATTTAACATCCCTGTGGCAGGGAAAACACCACAGCCTCCCAACACTGTCACATTTAATTTCAGAAAGGGGGAACTACACAAAAACGAGGAAGTTAGTTAAACAGAAATTAAAGGGTACAGCGCCAAAAGTGAAATCCCTGCAAACTGCGTGGAAACTTTTTAAAGACACCATAATAGAGGCTCAACTTAAATGTATACCCCAAATTCAAAAACATAGTAAGGGAACCAAAAAAGAGCCACCGTGGCTAAACAACAAAGTAAAAGAAGCAGTAAAAGAGTAGTAAAGTAAAAGAGAGGCAAAAAGGCATCCTTTAAAAAGTGGAAGTTAAATCCTAGTGAGGAAAATAGAAAGGAGCATAAACTCTGGCAAATGAAGTGTAAAAATATAATTAGGAAGGCCAAAAAAAGAATTTGAAGAACAGTTAGCCAAAGACTCAAAAAGTAATAGCAATTTTTTTTAAAGTACATCAGAAGCGGGAAGCCTGCTAAACAACCAGTGGGACACTGGACAATCGAGGTGCTAAAGGAGGACAATAAGGCCATTGCGAAGAAACTAAATGAATTCTTTGCATCGGTCTTCATGGCTGAGGATGTGAGGGAGATTCCCAATCCTGAGCCGTTCTTTTTAGGTGACAGATCTGAGGAACTGCCCCAGATTGAGGTGTCATTAGAGGAGGTTTTAGAATAAATTGATAAAATAAGCAGTAATAAGTCACCAGGACCAGATGGGATTCACCCAAGAGTTCTGAGGGAACTCAAATGTGAAATTGCAGAACTACTAACTGTAGTCTGTAACCCATCATTTAAATCATGATGACTGGAGGATAGCTAATGTGACGCCAATTTTTAAAAAGGGCTCCAGAGGTGATCCCGGCAATTACAGGCCTCTAAGACTGACTTCAGTACCGGGCAAACTGGTTGAAACTATAGTAAAGAACAAAATTGTCAGACACATAAATGAACATAATTTGTTGAGGAAGAGTCAACATGGTTTTAGTAAAGGGAAATCATACCTCACCAATCTACTAGAATTCTTTGAGGGGGTCAACAAGCATGTGGACCAAGGGGGATCCAGTGGATAGAGTGTACTTAGATTTTCAGAAAGCCTTTGACAAGGTCCCTCACCAAAGGCTCTTAAGAAAAGTAAGCTGTCATGGGATAAGAGGGAAGGTGCTCTCATGGATTGGTAACTGGGTAAAAGATAGGAAACAAAGGGTAGGAATAAATGGTCAGTTTTCAGACTGGAGAGAAGTAAATAGTGGTGTCCCCCAAGGGTCTGTACAGTTCTGTTCAACATATTCATAAATGATCTGGAAAAAGGGGTAAACAGTGAGGTGGCAAAATTTGCAGATGATACAAAATTACTCAAGATAGTTAAGTCTCAGGCAGACTGTGAAGAGCTACAAAGGGATCTCACAAAACTTGGTGACTGGGCAAGAAAATGGCAGATGAAATTCAATGTTGATAAATGCAAAGTGATGTACATTGGAAAACATAATCCCAACTCTACATATAAAATAATGGGGTCTAATTTAGCTGTTAACACTCAAGAAAGAGATTGTGGAGTCATTGTGGATAGTTCTCTGAAAACATCCACTCAACGTACAGCGGCAGTCAAAAAAGTGAACAGACTGTTGGGAATCATTAAGAAAGGGATAGATAACAAGACAAAAAATATCATATTGTCTCTATATAAATCCATGATACGCCCACACCTTGAATACTGTGTGCAGATGTGGTCGCCCCATCTCAAAAAAAGATATATTGGAATTGGAAAAGGTTCAGAAAAGGGGAACAAAAATGATTAGGGGTATGGAACGGCTTCCGTATGAGGAGAGATTAATAAGACTGGGACTTTTCAGCTTGGAAGAGAGACGACTAAGGGGGGATATGCTAGAGGTCTATACATTCATGACTGGTGTGGAGAAAGTAAATAAGGAAGTGGTATTTAGTGCTTCTCATAACACAAGAACTAGGGGCCACCCAATGAAATTAATAGGCAGCAGGTTTAAAACAAACAAAAGGAAGTATTTCTTCACACAACGCACAGTCAACCTGTGGAACTCCTTGCCAGAGGATGTTGTGAAGGCCAAGACTATAACAGGGTTCAAAAATGAACTAGATCAGTTCATGGAGGATAGGTCCATCAATGGCTAGTAGCCAGGATGGGCAGGAATGGTGTCCCTAGCCTCTGTTTTCCAGGAGCTGGGAATGGACGATAGGGGATGGATCACTGGATGATTCCCTGTTCTGTTCATTCCCTCTGGGGCACCTGGCATTGGCTACTATCGGAAGACAGGATCCTGGGCTAGATGGACCACTGGTCTGACCCAGTATGGCCATTCTTATGTAAAAAGCTGCCTCTGGTGGCAAGGCTGTATCTCAGGAATCTCTTGATCAAATAACCCGATATTTGGACCAGTCGCCCTTCACTGAATGCCCATAAAAACCAGAACATTTCAAGACAATTCAAAGAAACATGTGGCTTTTACAGTTGTTAGAATAGTTAATGTTTAAACAGGAAATAAGGCTTCTTTCCACCGAGCCGACAGGAGAACCCTTCGCATTGCTGTAGTGAGTGGCTACGCTGAAGCGCCACAGAAGTGCAGCTTCAGTGTCTCGATTGCAGATAAGCCCTGAGATATGACATTTAGTGACACCCCCCCACCCCTCCTATTCCTTACTGCCCTGAACCCCACCAACGCATGCTCGCCGATCCCGGCTCTTGTACAACTCTCTGGTTTTCTCTCTGTGATGAAAAAACAGGTCCAAGGTGACCTCTGTAGCCTGATTTAGGGTGTACTAATAATATTAATTTAGATAATATGGGAATTTAATTTATGTATTTAATTTTAATTTTATTTTGATTTAATTTAAATAACAATAGTAATAATAATCATTAATATTAATAGTATGGGTTTTAGGCTTGCCAATCTGTTTGATCAGGAGATAAAAGTTCTTGTCCCGAATCAGGCTCCACAGAATTTACAAAGTACCCTCGGGGGTGTGACAGGAAGCTCACACTGAGGCAGATATAGACGTAAAGACTTTTTATTACAATTAATGAAATAGTAAGTAAATGGTAAAATACCCAAAGTTACAACTGCATTACTGCTATTCAAAAGATACATATGCTAATACAGGTCTGTCTCATCTTAGGGGCATTTAACATGCGCGATTTCGGCTTTGCGCGGTCGGCAAAAACACACACACACACACACAAAAAAGAGAAAAATAGCTATTTATGTACTGTGTCTGTAGTGCGTGCGATTCCGCCCGCCATTAAAGTCAATGGGATTTCGACGATACGCGGTTTTCGCTTTACGTGCTAACCGCGGAACGTAACCCCAGCGTAAGATAAGACAGACCTGTATAGTGTTATATGCAACAAAGCTTTGGTTAATATACTCACACCCTTCCTTGATAACCTGGTGGTGAGAGACACAGGACCAGCCTTGCAGTTCAGGTTTTTCAATTCTTGAGTGAGGGATGCAGTGCTTAGAGGAAATTAATGCTAAGAGCTATTAAAACTAACTTAGGGTTTACTTGACTAACTTGAACTGAAAATCAAAACCTAATAAACAAACTAAGAATAAAACTTAGGGAAACCAAGCTTAGTCTAGTTCCCTTGAAACTTAAAGTTTAAGAACAACAAGTACAGCCCACTAAGTAGTAGTAGCCATCGTAGATAGGTAGAATAGATAGAGAATAAGTAAGAATAGAAATGGAGTAAGTAAGAATGGAGTAAAGTGAGAACTGGAGATGGAGCAAAGTGAGAACTGGAGATACTCTATTGAGGTGGGTCACCTCTTTTGTAGGGCAAATGCCAGAAATCCTTCCTCTCATGCCCAAATTTCATTCCTCGCCCACAGAAATGTTAGGGTACACTTACCCCATAGGCTAATATGTATGTGCGTATTGATGACAGGTATGTTCGCACATCAGTCTCTTGTGGTGTACTTGTTAAGTCTGTGGTTACAATACTGAAAACCCCCCTGTGCCATTCTCCATTGTCTATTGGACTAGGTAAAGGTCTTTATTTGGGTATAGGAAAAACAAGATAAAAGATCAACTTTGCTTTTCTGGGTAAAAGGGCGCAGGATATTTATATGCTAACTTTGCTTTAGCTTAACATACAGGATATGGCCTGTAGGTTTCTTGCATTACAGCCAAACTTACTTTAATATAAATCTATAAACCTATTACAATAAACCAAATACTTAAACTATAAGAAAAGATATCTATATACACCTCTACCCCGATATAACACTGTCCTCGGGAGCCAAAAAATCTTACTGTGTTATAGGTGAAGCTGCGTTATATCGAACTTGCTTTGATCCGCCAGAGTGCGCAGCCCCCCCCCCTCCCGGAGCACTGCTTTACCGCGTTATATCCAAATTCGTGTTATATCGGGGTAGAGGTGTATCTATATATCTACATATCTATCTATCTATCTAGATACAGATATAGATATATATATATCTTTTCTTATAGTTTAAGTATTTGGTTTATTGTAATAGGTTTATAGATTTATTTTGTGTGCATATATGGGGAGGGAGGGAGGGATAGCTCAGTGGTTTGAGCATTGGCCTGCTAAACCCAGGGTTGTGAGTTCAATCCTTGAGGGGGCCACTTAGGGATCTGGGGCAAAATTGGTCCTGCTAGTGAAGGCAGGGGGCTGGACTCAATGACCCTTCGGGGTCCCTTCCAGCTCTATGAGATAGGTATATCTCCATATATTTATATACACACAAGCAGGTTAGTCCTATAGACTACACCTCTTCTCTGGCTGGAGTCTTTACTTTCTGGGACATGTGTTTTAGCAGCTCCTTTGATGAGGAGTGTCTGGCTGTGTGTGTTCCCAGCAGAGATGGGGATCGTCAAATCCCTCCTAAGCAGAGTGTCCTGTACCTTTGAGCCCCTGGGGAGCTGCCCTCAGGATTTTACTGCTTTAAAATGGGCTGGGGTAAAAGTCATCCAATCTTCTTTGTGACAAATGTCCCATGAATTCCTCTCCTCCTCCTCGTTTTCTTTCCCCTGAGCAGGGTGTCCCGTTTCCAAACCTGACGTGATCTCCCAGCTGGAGCGAGGGGAGGAGCCGTGGGTCCTGGATCTCCAGGGCTCTGAGGAAGGAGAGATCCTGAGAGGCACCTGCACAGGTGAGGGTTCATTAAACCAATTCAAAAACTCACAGTGCCTGAAAGAAAGAGCTGGGACTCCCTGAAAAGCCTCTCGGGGTTCAGGCGTATCCCCAGGAGGCCTTGTATCCTATGGGCAGCTATCACTCATGGCTTCCTACCCATCCTTCGCTGGCACCTGGCAGCAGCTCCGTCCCTGAGGGGATGTGGAGGCAGAATCGTTCCCCTCCTCTCTCCCCTATGGGGAAGGGTTTTGCAGAATTCAGCTATTAGGTTTTTTCTGTCTCTCCAGCTCTAATTTCAGTTTGTTTCCCTTTTCCACCCGTTTCTGAGATTTCTCCCTCTGTCCCAGCAGGCGATGCGATGGTGAGTGAGAACGAGGAGCAGAATCCTCAGCAGGATGATGGTGAGCAAGTGGAAGCACACGGGGGATTATCGCAAGGCTCCAAAGGGGATGTGTCCAGGCGTCATGTGCAGGGAAAAGCCTCTGAGAACCAGCAAAGTCCAGAGAGAAACCAGGGAAACCAGCCCGGGGAGAAAGTGGGCAAATCCATTAATTGTCAGCGAATTCACCAGGACTTCAAGGAAATCACAGCCCAGCAGAGAACCCTCACAGGAGAGAGAAAAAACACTTGTACTGAGTGTGGGAAAAACTTCACTCTGAACTCCACCCTTATTAAACATCAGAGGGTCCACACAGGAGAGCGCCCATACGAATGCTCTGAGTGCGGGAAACAGTTCATTGAGAAATCAAACCTTATTAAACATCAGACAAACCACACCCAAGAGAGACCCTATGAGTGCCGTGAGTGTGGGAAAAAATTCACTCGGAGCTCAACCCTTATCAGACATCAGAGGAGCCACACAGAAGAGCGACCGTATGAATGCAGTGAGTGCGGGAAAAGGTTCACTCGGAGCTCAGTCCTTATTAATCATCAGAGAATCCACACAGGAGAGCGACCCTATGAATGCAGTGAGTGCGGGAAAACCTTCCCTCAGAGCTCAATCCTCTTTAAACATCAGAAGATCCACACGGGAGAGCGCCCCTACAAATGCTGTGAGTGCGGGAAACAGTTCATTGAGAAATCAACACTTATTAAACATCAGACAAGCCACACGGGAGAAAGACCCTATGAGTGCCGGGAGTGCGGGAAACAGTTCAGTCAGAAATCAAGCCTTATTAAACATCAGACAAGCCACACAAGAGAGAGATCCTGTCAGTGCTGTGAGTGCGGGAAAAGCTTCACCCACAGCTCATCCCTTATCAGACATCAGAGGATTCACACAGGGGAGAGACCCTATGAGTGCTGTGAGTGTGGGAAAAGCTTCACTTTCAAATACGACCTTAATAAACATCAGAGGATCCACACGGGAGAGCGCCCCTATGAATGCTGTGAGTGCGGGAAACAGTTCACCTGGAGCTCAGGGCTTATTAATCATCAGCGAATGCACACGGGAGAGCGCCCCTATGAGTGTTGTGAGTGCGAGAAAAAGTTCACTCAGTGCTCGGGCCTTATTAGTCATCAGAGAATGCACACGGGAGAGCGGCCCTATACATGCTGTGAGTGCGGGAAAAGCTTCACTCAGAATTCAGGCCTTCTTAATCATCAGAGAATTCACACAGGAGAGCGACCCTATACATGCTCTGAGTGCGGGAAAACGTTCCCTCAGAGCTCAGCCCTTTTTAAACATCGGAGGATCCACACGGGAGAGCACCCCTATGAATGCTCTGAGTGCGGGAAACAGTTCAGTGAGAAATCAAAACTTATTAAACATCAGACAAGCCACACAGGAGAGAGACCCTATGAGTGCCGTGAGTGCGGGAAAAGCTTCACTCAGAGTTCATCTCTTATTAGACATCAGAAGATCCACACAGGGGAGAGACCCTATGAGTGCTGTCAGTGTGGGAAAAGCTTCACTTTCAAATACGACCTTAATAAACACCAGAGGATCCACACGGGAGAGCGCCCCTATGAATGCTGTGAGTGCGGGAAACAGTTCACCTGGAGCTCAGGGCTTATTATTCATCAGAGAATCCACACAGGAGAGCGACCCCATGAATGCTGTGAGTGTGGGAAAACCTTCACTCAGAGCTCAGGCCTTATTACTCATCAGAGAATGCACACAGGAGAGCGGCCCTATACATGCCGTGAGTGCGGGAAAAAATTCACTCAGAGCTCAGGCCTTATTAATCATCAGAGAATGCACACAAAGGAGCAACCCTATATATGCTGTGAATGCGGGAAAACGTTCCCTCAGGGCTCAGCCCTTTTTAAACATCAGAGGATCCACACAGGAGAGCACCCTATGAATGCTGTGAGTGAGGGAAAAGTTTCACCCAGCGCTCACACCTTAATAGACATCAGTGATTTCACAGGATAGATAAACACCATAAAAAGTTTGTGCAGGGCAGAGAAAATATTTTTTTTTAAAGACATTTGCTAATTCCCACCTAGTGACTTTTTTTTTAGGGCTGTTTGTAGCATTTGCATCACCGTGTTCTCTCAGCTCCCCCAGGTGAGTTGCCTGCTTTTCCTTTTGCAGTTGTCCCTTCTCAGGGGTGAATCCCATGGTCCTTTCCACCAACTCCTTTCTCCTGTGAGTCATGGGAGTGTGTCTCCCTCCTGCCAGGAGCGTCCATCAGCCCCAAGTGCGGGAAATCGGGGTGACCTCAAGTAGCTACACTGAGTGAAAATTGACCTGGGCTTTGTCTCGCTAGGATTTTCCATGGAGTTGGCCTGCTGGAGGTAGCTACCCTAATGTGTAAACACTGCTATATGTGCAGTGCTGACATAGCGCAGACTCAGTGGTTGGGGTTACCTAGCACCTTCCCCTTTGACCTGTCCTAATCGACACCAATTTTCATAGTGTAGACAAGCCCTGAGCATCACATTCATACCGTCACCCTACTAGCAGAGCGATTGTTAGAGTCAGCAAGTTCCCCCTTTGACGACAGATTGTCTCATTCCCAGGTTTTCTCACGCTGGTCCAGGTTGCGCTGGACAGCAGGTTGTTTGGTTTATTCGCCATTTTTCTTATTTAAAATATATTTCAATATAAAATAGAGGAGGAGCAGGAGTGGGACAAATGCATATTTTCGGCCTCCACAACATCAGAAGGAAATGGGGGTAAGTCGGAGGGATTCCCTCCTTCTCCATCACCGTCACTAGACCCGCTCACTCCAGCACCGCTGGCGTCTGTCTGAGCCACGATGGAGTTTATCCACCTCTGTTCTATCCCAAAGGTAATAATAGCAATTTGATCCTAAATCTGACTCCTGAGGGCTGGCGATGAAAGTGTCCCAGACCTGGATGGGGAATTCCAGTGGCTCCCAAACACACTGCGATCATTCCTAGTTTCTGCCCAGTGACAAATCCACTTCTGGGCTTTTTCCTGCTGAGCTGGGATTGTTTGCAGGTGAGAAGGTCGGCAGTTTTTTCCTATAACGATGATGCTCATTTTTGTTTTTGTGAATAACACGACTCTGTAATAATGAAGTGCTGTTGAGTGGAGTAGGTTTGAATGGATCAGAGGAGAAAGCGACGAGGGAATCTGCTCTCCTCATTTGAGAGTCATCAGATGTAACCTGCTCTGGAATTTCATTTTGTATGAAAGAGAAAGTGACTTATACCGCTCTGTGTTGCGAGTTTTTCTCTCTCTCCTGAAGGCCATTTGGTCACATAACTGAATATTAGTTTTGTTCTCCAGGATGTAGCTCAGATTTATCGGGGACTTTGGGACAAATGACTGTTTGCTAAAAGAGTCCTTCCTTATCTTATTTTTCACTTTCCTCCACATGATGGAAGCTCATTTGCAGTTCACTCACCAGGAGAGGATGCTCCAAGCCATCGGGCAGGCTACCAAGAAAAAAGTCGTGGGTTTAGGTCTCCACTCTGCAATGGTGAAGAACCGCACGCCTTAAATTGTGCAACTAGCTGAAGTCACTGGGTGTATGTGGCCCGTGATGTGAGAAATGCTGTCCCTGTCTGTGTTGATGTGGAGAAAATAAGTGGCACTTCTGCTGAACTTGTCCCTGGTAGATGCTGCAAAAGTGCATTAAAATGAATTCAGTGCTGAATGTGATATAGCTGCAGAATATCCATTTTTAATATGTTCCCCTCCTTTGGTGAGGATGCAGGAGTGTTTCTAACTCGGACCCTAACTCGGACAGTCCCTAACTCGGACCTGTGCCACCAGATTAAAGAAACAAATAGGGTGTGTTTGGGGAAGCCATTCCTCACTAGCACTGCTCAAATTTTGGGTAGTTTGGTAAAAGATTCTACACCAGAGGAGTGTAAACATACCCTGACCAAAGCCAAGGATTTGGCAAGAGCTCAGTTTGATATAGAAGGCACCCAGTAATCGATTTTCGCCCCAGAGAAGGAAGCTGTGATGAACTACGGTCCAGGTAAAACTGTTTGTTTCTTAACACCAGTGTTAAAAAACACCAGTTCGGTGTCTCTGATTACACTCCCAAAGGATGCCATGGCTCGAGTGGAAGGGCCTTCACGATTTCGATCCAAAGTTCCATAAGGCAAAGTGAGAAATAGTTGATGCCTTCAGAGGAGATTCCTTCCCCAGCCTGGTTGGGCAACAAGGACTTTCATGGTGTTGAAATGACGGTAACCAAGATGGAGCTACTATAAGGTGGGTGCAAAACTGGTTGGAAAACCGTTCCCAGAGAGTAATCATCAGTGGTTCACAGTCATGCTGGAAGGGCACAACGAGTGGGGTCCCGCAGGGATCGGTTCTGGGTCCGGTTCTGTTCAATATCTTCACCAATGATTTAGTTAATGGCACAGAGTGTACACTTATAAAATTTGTGGACGATACCAAGCTGGGAGGGGTTGCAAGTGCTTTGGAGGATAGAATTAAAATTCAAAATGATCTGGACAAACTGGAGAAATGGTCTGAAGTAAATAGGATGAAATTCAATAAGGACAAATCCAAAGTACTTCACTTAGGAAGGAACAATCTGTTGCACACATACAAAATGGGAAATGACTGCCTAGGAAGGAGGACTGTGGAAAGGGATCTGGGGGTCATAGTGGACCACAAGCTAAATATGAGTCAACAGTGTAACACCATTGCAAAAAAAGCAAACATCCTTCTGGGATGTATTAGCAGGAGTATTGTAAGCAAGACACGAGAAGTAATTCTTCCGCTCTACTCCGCGCTGATTAGGCCTCAGCTGGAGTATTGTGTCCAGTTCTGGGCACCACATTTCAGGAAAGATGTGGACAAATTGGAGAAAGTCCAGAGAAGAGCAACAAAAATGATTAAAGGTTTAGAAAACAACCTATGAGGGAAGATTGAAAAAATTGTGTTTGTTTAGTCTGGAGAAGAGAAGACTGAGAGGGGACATGATCACAGTTTTCAAGTACATAAAAGGTTGTTACAAGGAGGAGGGAGAAGAATTGTTCTTCTTAACCTCTGAGGATAGGACAAGAAGCAATGGGCTTAAATTGCAGGAAGGGCGGTTTAGGTCGGACATTAGGAAAAACTTCCTAACTGTCAGAGTGGTTAAGCACTAGAATAAATTGCCTAGGGAGGTTGTGGAATCGCCATCATTGGGGATTTTTAAGAGCAGGCTGGACAAACACCTCTCAGGGATGGTGTAGATAATACTTGGTCCTGCCTTGAGTGCAGGGGACTGGACTAGATGACCTCTCGAGGTCCCTTCCAGTCCTATGATTCTATGAATGAATGCATCAGGCTCCAATTTCAGACTGCCGGGTATACATATGTTGAGTCCTGATTCTACGCTTTTGTCTCTTAGTTTTGTTCCTGTGTCTTATGCATTTGTCCCACATTGCCTCCACCTCCTGCTTCTTTGAAAGAGTAGAAAGTGCTAAAATAGAGCTGAGGTCCTTTCCCTCATGATGCAAACCTTCCTGCGTAGCCTGAGACCCCTTCCACCCACACTTATGTCAGAAATGAACAGACAGAAATGAACTCACAGATGTGGAAGGCTCCTATGCTGGTGTAAACCACATTACACAGTGCTTGCTTGGTGGAAATGGGGCTTAAAAGCAAACTAACCTGTAAGAATAGATGTTATAATCTTTGACTGTGTTCTTGTTAGCAATGAAATTAAACATGAAGTTAATCAGCAGTTCAAGCCTTGCTTTGTGATCACCTGAATTATATCGGAGCACTGCGACTTACAGTTCTGTTAGTCATATAGAAAGTGGTGGCTAACCCAGAAAAGTGTATTTGATGTCAAATAAGCTTTTGAGCTTACACAGAGTTTTTCTTCAGGCCTGGGAAATTTAACGCAGAATGTCCCAGCTAAATACCAGGTAGAAAAGCTCACCTCTCTCACCAAGACAAGTTGGTTAATAAGAGATGTCACCTCCCCCACCTTGTCTCTCTAATATCTTGGGGCCGACATGGCTACATGCACACGGCACATGACAGTAGCCATGTCGGTCCCGGGATATTTTACTTTTAACAGAAAGAAATGAAAGGAAATGGCCACATGAAGGCACCAGAACCTAAGGAATAAAACAATGCGCTTCTATGCACATTGATTCTGAATAGCTTGAATTTGACTCCCTTATTATTAGAAAGACTTTTCTTTCTATGCAACAACTAGATTTATAAGAGCGGCCAGACTGGGTCAGACCAAAGGTCTATCTAGCCCAGTATCCTGTCTTCCGACAGTGGCCGATGCCAGGCGGGTCACAGCGAATGAAGAGAGCAGGCAATCATGAAGTGATCCAGCCCCTGTCATCCACTCCCATTTGAAAAATAAAATAAAATATTTTAAACTAAACCTGAGCTGCTTGTTATTAAAGGCTGGTTTCCCAAATTCAGCTCTTCTAAAAACACCTCTGCCTACTGAAAAGAGAAAATCCTGGTGCTGCCCTTAGTTCCAGGTTCCTCTCACAGGGGTGGGCGGGAATTGATTCGTTTGCTGCTAAGAAGCAAGCCAGGACAGCTCGGGGGGGGGTGTCAGTATTACCAGCTTCTACCAAGTGCTGCCCAGGCTGCCTCCCCAGGCCAGCTTTACCCCCTTGCTGCATTGTCTTAGTGTGGTTGGCTGCCCGGCCATCTAAAGATCGGGTGTTGGATCCTCCAACGAGGCAGGAATTTTGCTCCCAGCTTCAGATTTTTCTAAACAGAGTTCCAGAAATTCCAAAGAAAAGGAAATTGAGTGGACTGATCTGTAGAATTTCCCCACACACCCACAAAGTTTTCTGAAGCATGAACTCTTTCTTCTCCTTTACGTGCACCGTGGGAAACGTCCTGGTCAGAAAACGCTTCTCAAAGACAATACCTCTCTGGTTGAGTCTCAAACAGGGCCTGGTTGGTGGCCGCGCTTCAATCCCCCATTGCATCTACTCTCCCCTCACGGTTCACAGCAGGAGTCTCTCTGTCTCAGGCTCCACTGAGGTAGCCACAGTGGTTGGCAGGCTGCTGGGGGGGGGGGAGGGGGGGTGTCTCCGCCAAGTATGACATGCGGCTAGTTGTAAAAGCAGCAGTTTTGCAGCCCAGCACCGCATCATTCCTAAGTGTGCTCAGGCAACCAGGAAAAGGCATTTGAAAATAGGCAGGGGGAAGGTGTGTTCAGGGAGTGGTGGCTTCCAGTCTCCATGACCCCTGGGCAGAGAGGTTCACAATTGTGACCAGAGCAGTAACCCTTGCAGGGAATGGGGCATTGTGGGGCAGCTCCTGGAGGATGGTTAGGGATGACACAGCTTGTACCGTGTCAGTGAGCGCTGTTAGACTTCTACCTATTGAAGTCTCCATTAGGTCTGTATCGAGGGGAAGGAGGAGAAACGTTAGCCACACAGTAGTGAAATCTAGGCTGTGTCTTAAGCAATCATTTGGTTTCAGTATGGAAATATTCAACTGGCTCCAGGTGGATTGGGTGAAATTCTCTAATTGGGGTTTATCGCTAAATGGACCACCACTTCCCTGGGTTCCTGTTTTAGGATTGATAAGGGCTGACGTTCTGCTGTATTCATCTGGCGATTTGACTAAATTGGTGACTCGATTCCAAACTTGTGGAACTCCTCGCCTGAGGAGGTTAACAGCGTTTAAAAGAGAACTGGATACATTCATGGAGGTTAAGTCCATAAATGGCTATTAGCCAGGATGGGTAAGGAATGGTGTCCCTGGCCTCTGTTTGTCAGAGGATGGAGATGGATGGCAGGAGAGGGATCACTTGATCATTGCCTGTTAGGTTCACTCCCTCTGGGGCACCTGGCATTGGCCGCTGTCGGCAGACAGATACTGGGCTGGATGGACCTTTGGTCTGACCCGGTCCGGCCGCTCTTATGTACGGCCTCCCGCCCCTCCGCGCAGCGGCGTCTCCTCTGTGGGGGTCTGTACTAGGGTGACCAGACAGCAAGTGTGAAAAATCGGGATGGGGGAGGGGGGTAATAGGAGGCTCATATAAAAAAAAAAGCTGCAAATATCGGGACTGTCCCTATAAAATCAGGACATCGGGTCACCTCTGTACAGCCCGGGGGGGGGCGGGTTGGAAATCTGTATCCGGCGGGATGGGGCGCAGGGGGGGACGGGGACAGAGCCCCCTTCCCAATGGGGACAGGGAGAGCGTGGGGGGAGGGGGGAGCTAGGGGCGGGGCAGGGCAGAGTCACGTGTGTAGGGGGGGCGGGGGGGGTCCCTGTGCTCCCCCCTTTGTGTCCCTCCCAGGAGTGGGTACGAAATAAATTCTACTTGCGCCGGGGGCTGGACCCTGCCCCCCCCCCCATCCCTGATTTATCCCCCGCCCCCTGCCCATCCCCCGCCTGGGATCGGCCCCCTGGGAACAGCACGTGTAGCGTGGGGAAAGGCGCCTTGCCGGGCACTGCGCATGCGCAGTAACATCGGCCGAAGCCGCTGCCCTTCCCCCCCGCCCTTCCTTGCCAGCAGAGTCCGCGGCTGCTATTGGGGGGGGGGGCGGTGCCGGGAGCGGCAGGAGGGGCCCGGAGCGGAGGGAGGGGGGATAAGGGGCGGGGCTGTGGAGAACCCCGCCCCCAACGGGGGGGGCAGCGCCGCCTCCCAGCCCCGCGTGCGCCGCGCTCCAACGGCCCTAACGGCCGCAACCGTCACGTGTCCCCTCCCCCCTCCCCCCGCGCGGCGCCCCGCGGGGTGCGTCACTTCCGGGCGCGCTGTGTGGGGAGCTCCGGGCCCGCGGGGGAGCCGGTAAGAGCCGAGCGCGGTGGGGGGAGGGCCGCCCGCCCTGGGCCCGGCCGGAAGCTGGCGGGGGGTCCCGGTGCGGCCTCCGTAGCGATGGGGGGGGTCAGTGGGGGGTTGAACTGTCTGGGGGGGGCGGGAAACCCCCGGGGGAGAAAAGTGTCTGTCAGTGTGTGTGTGTGTCAGTGTGTGTGTGTGTGTGTCACTGTGTGTCTGTGTGTGTGTGTGTGTCAGTGTGTGTGTGACACTGTGTGTGTGTGTGTCACTGTGTGTCACTGTGTGTGTGTGTGTGTCAGTGTGTGTGTGTCACTGTGTGTGTGTTGCACCTGCCCATCCCCCACTGCTGCCCCCTTCCCTGCTCCAGGGACCTTCCCCCTCCCCC
>QXTE01000647.1:12456-35375 GCA_003942145.1 Platysternon megacephalum | reverse complement strand
TGAAGGTCTCTGCCACCCTGGTGTTTTAGGCACTGGTGCAAACCCCTAGTATAGACAGAATTTACACTAGTGCACTCTGATTGGCACTGGTGCACCATGTCCCAGTTTGAAGGTTTGGGGTCGTCGGGGAGACAGTGACCTCAGTGAGGCCTGGGGCTGGCTGAACAGTGCAGCTGGTAACGGAGGGGCAGCAGTGAGGTCTGAGCCAGGAGCACAGCCCCACAGGACTGGGCACTGACTTCTCCTGACCCAGGACACACACCCCAGCTGTGTGCAGGGACTGGCTCTGTCACTGACCTGCTTGGTGACCTGGGGGAAGTCCCAGCCCCCTCTCTGTTTTCCTCCTACCCATTGTGTACTTAGATTGTGATCTCTTTGGGGCAAGGACTGTCCCTCTCTGTCTGTGCAGTGCCCAGCACAATGGGGGTGCTGATCTCAGTCAGGTTCTCTGCCACGTGCAGCACGATGGGGCCCTGATCGCCATCAGCGTGTCCGCAAACCATTATTTAATGACTTGAAGTTACAAAAAAATCCACCATTTACACTAGTTTAAACCTGCAAATGACCCATGCCATGCAGCAGAGGAAGGCAAAAAACCCTCAATCCCCCGAGTCTCTGCCAATCTGAGTCTGGGCTAAATTCCTTCCCATCCCCAAATATGGCAATCAATTGGCCCCTGAGCATGTGGGCAAGACCCAGCAGCCAGACACCTGGGAAAGAATTCTCTGTAGTAACTCAGAGCCCTCCCCATCTAGTGTCCCATCACCGGCCTTTGGAGATATTTGCTGCTAGCAGTTGCAGATCGGCTACATGCCATTGTAGGCAGTCCCATCCTACCATCCCCTCCATAAAGGTATTGAGCTGAGGCTTGAAGCCAGTTAGGTTTTTTGCTCCCCTTGGAAGACTGTTCCAAAACTTCACTCTGATGGTTAGAAACCTTCATCTAATTTCAAGCCAAAACTTATTGATGGCCAATATCCATTTGTTCTAGTGCCAACATTGGTGCTTAACCTAAAGAACTCCTCTCCTTCCCTGGTATTTATCCTTCTGATGTATTTATAGACAGCATCATATCTCCCCTCACCCTTCTTTTGGTTAGGCTAAACACAAGCCAAGCTCTTTGAGTCTCCTCTCCTAAGGCAGATTTTCCATTCCTCAATCATCCTATTAGCCCTTCTCTGCACCTGTTCCACTTTGAATTCATCCTTCTTAAACATAGGAGACTAGAATTGTCCACACGCAGCATTCCCTGCCAGACGGGATGGGCGATTTTTCAGGGGCCCACTTGATATGCCTGGCTGGGGTGGAGTCAGTTGGACGAGGGTCTGGGGCTCTGATAGTTTGGGATGTTCCTTTTTGCATAGTCAGTTCTTCCCCTTTATTGTTTTCCCCCCCACCTATGCCCGATGTCACTCTCTTCTTAACAGTCTTTGGTTATTTCAGTTCCAGTTTGTAAATGGGATCTAAGAATTGCAAAGATGAATGAAAGATAAAACAAACAGAACCGTTTGAATTTTGGCACATAGCTGGTAGAACTCTACCTAGTGAAGGTCTGCTGTAATTACCTGGTTACCTAGAGCATTTCCTGGTGGGGCGCATAAAGCAATGTCAAAGAGCCAAAAGCACTTTTTAGGGCGAAAGGGCTCGTCAGGTGTTTGCTTTCTAGGGAGCATGTCACCGGCCAGGGCTTGCAGTCTTTCAGGAGTGGTGCGCTGGATTGTATGTAGTCATCTCAAAGTAAAAGGTTAAGACTGCTGGTTCACAATAGCCAATGAAATCTTGCCAACAATTATACAAATAGACCCTAATGCTATTAAAACAACATGGTATTAATACTGATTCAAAACTGAAATTAAAATTACGAGATAAACGCATGTGAAATAACCTGACACCTAATTTCCATTTCTTAATGCCTGAAAGTTTGACACTCGCTCACACCATCATTTTTTTAAAAGCGATGCACAGCACACAGTCAAGTTAATGAATGAAAGCACACCGATTATTGCCTGCTTTGTGTTGCATTAGCATCTGATTAAGCACCTAATTAAAACTGTATGACTGTAAGTGGAAATGCCTCAACAGAGCTTAGCTCCAGTGTGTTTCAATGTGAATGAAAAGTTTCTAAATTAAATACATGGCAGGATGGTAATCAGGGGGAAAATACACAGAAGTGCCTCTACCCAGTCCTGTTAACTTCTTCTCCCAACCCCCCATGAGTTCTGGCCTCTTGGTCAACTCGGCTCCCAGTCCCACATCAGCTGTGCCCTCTCCCAGCCTAACCCGTTTCTACTGCAGTTCTTCATCCCCCTCGTCCAGGCAGGGGGTTGGTGCAGCAGCCCCTAAGGCACCTGCGTTAATCACTGTCTCACACACTGGGGCTATTTAGATTTCAGGGAACAATTTATCCATGTTACTGACTCTGGGAGGTGGGAGAGAGGAGAGGCTGAGAGGGGGTTTGCTCCCCACACTCTGTAGAGCCATGTTCAACCCTGGTAGCCTCCATGTTACCTCATCCTCCCCCCTCCCCCGTGTGTCTCTGCTCATGTGTCAGAGTGTCACCTTCTGATCATAATGCCACTGGCCTCAGCAGAGCTCCCGGACAGGAGCTACATCACGATGGGGTTACGGTACTGAGAGTAAAATACATCACAGGGAGGGTGTAATTCTCCTCAAAGCAAGCATTAATTCTTTCACTTCCTAGACTGTAAAGTACTTCATTACTTAAAAGTACGCTTGAAAGGACGGGATTTTAATAATAAATTGCAGTAAATGTTGATTTCACTGTACACACACACATGAAAAAATATTTATATAAGTAATATAGAGAAATGGTACCCCAGGATCCGTTGTGCACCCTCTGTCACTCACCTCTGTCTCAGGAGACAAGGCGGGTCATGGGGCGCGGGTGATGCTATGTTATGCTCAAGCAGTGGCAGCCTTGACCCTCCCCCCCTTGAAGGTTGCCGGGATGCTGATCTGCACTGGAGGAGAACTGGAGCTTGGCTGAGTCCGGGGACCATTTGGCCCACACGGTGTCACTGTAAAGCCTGCTCTGCATTGCTGCCAAGTGCTGCTGGGGGCGTTGTGCCCGTAAGTCTCTGTAACGCTGTCTTCAGTGACTCGAGAGCATGAGCACCAGCCTCAGGCAGACCGGTAAGAAGCAGGGAACAAACCCCAAATTGGTTGTGAGGTCTGTATGGAGATTTCACCAACCAAGTATCCAGTGTAAACGCTTCAGGCACTGTAACAGCATTAACATGGAATCACAGACAGTCCCGTTGGGTAATCCCATATATCTCACCACGCAGGTGAGCTCACCTTTGTGACAGATGGTCCCTTCCACCAGGGGTTCTCAATCTTTTTCTTTCTGCGCCGCCCCCCGAACATGCTATAAAACCTCCACGGCCCACGTGGGTCACAATAACTGGTTTTCTGCATACAAAAGCCAGGGCTGGTGTGACGTTATGAGTGTGATATAATATCTCATTGAAAGATGACAGGGCCAGAAAGGGTTACGGTAATTAACTCTCAGACTGACCTGACCCATGGCCGAACTTTAGAGACTGGTTAGGAAGATATGTAAATGAACAGAGCTTTGAAATGCAAGTCTGCATTGTTAGAGATCTCAAGGGTAGATGTTTGCTCAGGGCTTGTGATGTAAGCAAAGAAGTCTTGTCTATTGCTATAGCTTTGATTCAAATATCAAAAAAGGAATACCGTATTGTTCCGAGTATAGGCCGCTCCTGATTATAAGCCGCACCCTTAAAGTTTGGTGCTATTTAAAAAAAAAAAAAATTTTTAACTTTTTTTAACAAAGAAAATACCGTATACACATTAGTAGAACAGTAAACTGCCGGCAGCCCAGCGCCTTTTGATTCCCGGCCGCGGCTGGGATTTAAAGGGCTCTGATTCCCGGCTGCGGCTGGGGATCCCGATTATAGGCCGCACCCCTAGTTTAAAGACTTAAATTAGGGGAAAAAAGTGCGGCCAATACTCGGGACAATACGGTATTAACATTTAGGAAGACACTTGAGTGAAATAGTATTATTGTCTCTATGTCTCTTTGAAGGTTGTGGTAACCTGTAGCTGAACTGTTTAATGGATAAATTACCCTGTACTAATTGCCATGATGTGTAGGAGAAGGAAAGTTGAGCCTCTTGTTTTCTCAGGCCAAAAGGCTGCTGGAAATGTATAAGAACCCTGGGACACGATCCTTCTTCGGCCCCGTCCAGACTACCCGCCCGGATCGGCGGGTAGCCATCGAAGTATCGGGGATCGATCTATCGCGTCTCGTCTGGACGCGATAGATCGATCCCCGAACGCGCTACTTCGAACTCCGGTACTCCTGCAGGGCGAGCGGAGTACCGGAGTTCGAAGTAGGAGCCGCGAACTTCGATCGCGGCGCCGCGCGGACGCGAGGTAAGTCGCGTTAGTTCGAACTAAGGTACTTCGACTTCAGCTACGCTATTCGCGTAGCTGAAGTCGAAGTACCTTAGTTCGATCCCGCCCCTAGTGTGGACCAGCCCTTCATCTCAGATCTGCTTTGGGTTTCAAGAGGGGGAAACCTTAAGCCATAAAGATCGAGATCCCCAGTCACCGACTGGAATCACCCTGAATATGGACATTGGACTATAACCTATGGACTATTTCTAAAAGGACTTTTGGCAACTACAAGCTCATCTCTGCTATGTGTCTGAACCTCAAGAATTGAATTCAAGTCTGTCTGTATATTGATCTTTTAACCAACACACTCTCTCTTTTCTTTTAAAATAAATTTTAGCTTAGTTAATAAGAATTGGCTATAGCGTGTATTTTGGGTAAGATCTAAGTTATAATTGGACCTGGGTATGTGGCTGATCCTTTGGGATTGGAAGAACCTTTTCTTTTATATGATGAGATAAGATTTTCAGTAATCATTATCATATCTGACGTGTCTCTCGATGGAGGCCTGAGGCTGGGTACTTTAAGGGAACTGCGTTGTTTGGACTTCTGAGTAACCAGTGAGGTAATACAGAAGTTGTTTTGTGCGGGTTTGGTAAATCTAAGTATTGGAATATCCACCGGCTTCTGGGGTTTGTTTGCCCCGTTTTGTTTACAGTTCACCCTAATTGAGTGACCTCAGCTGGCTCCCATGGGCAGCATTGTCACAGCTGGCGTTAGGGGGTAGCAAGCAGGGCAACTACCTGGGGCCCCATGCCACAGGGGCGCCCACGAAGCTACATTGCTTAGGCTTTGGCTTCAGCCCCAGGTGGTGGGGTTCAGGGGCCCTGGACTTAAGCCCCATGCGCTGGGACTTCAGTTTTCTGCCCTGGGCCTCGGCGAGTCTAATGCTGGACTTGCTTGGCAGCCCCCCTGATAACTGCTCATGGCCCCAGACCCCTGGTTGAGAACCACTGCCTTACACCACGAATCACAGCAATGTTCAGGTTACTGCCAGTCCCAAAGGACCAGTCACTTCCTTAGGTCAATTGAATCTTAGATCTCACAACAAAGACAACACTTGTAGCCAGTCCTGTAATACCCTGTATTAAGATTTATTTAAAATGAAATGAGAGTTGTTTACAAATTTAAAGCAGATGCAGACGAGTTACACTCTCAAATTTCAAAAGGTAATAGAAGCTTCTATAATCAAGCTCTACATATTCTTTAGGACTAACCCAGGCTAAGAAGCTGGGGATCTCTTGCTTATGCCTAGAAACTGTGCCCCCCAGAGTCCAAGCAGCATACAGATAATCAGTTCCTTCCGTATTGGGTTTTTTATCCCCTTCCTGCTATGTGCTCTGAGCTGCAAACTCAGCTAATGGGAAGTCAAGAGCACAACAACAGTCTTTTGTCTTCTTTAACGTCCCATAATAGTCTATCTGGTGTTGATGGACCTTTCCTGCCAGGCAGGATGTAATGCATTCTGTTGCCAATCAGCACTTCCCCTAGGTAAAGTCTCTCTCCTGTCTGGTGATTTACATAGTCACAGAGGCTCACAATGCAACTAGTCAGATATTAACCCAGGCAGCAACTCACGAGCATTCAATAAAGTCTAAACACTAAACACATTGTTATAATTCTAATACCTGTTTTAACAATACTAATACAGGTGAGCCAGACTGATTCCAGCTCTGCGTTTGTCCATGTTCAGTTAAGACATGGGGGCTTTTGCAAGAGCTAACACCTCATCTGCCAGTGTCACAGGCAGAATGGGCAGGGATGGTGTCTCTAGCCTCTGTTTGCCAGAGGCTGGGAATGGGCGACAGGGGATGGATCACTTGATGAGTACCTGTTCTGTTCATTCCCTCTGAAGCACCTGGCATTGGCCACTAAGCTAGATGGACCATTGGTCTGACGCAATGGGCCATTCTTATGTTCACAGTCTCTATCAGGAGTATCTATGCATTTGGACTCACTGGGGAGCCACAGAAAGAAACAAGGTGTGCTGAGGCAAGAAGGTCCCGTCTCAGAGCCCCCGGGGTCACTCTTGCCAAAAGCTAAAACTAGGCCCAGCCCATGAAAGGGGCACTCCCAGGAGAGACTGTATAAAGGCTGGAGCATCAAACAACTTAGTAAACCTGAGACAGCTGCCTTGGGGACAATGACAGGGAGAATCCCCCCAAGTGACTCCTTTGATTCTGCTCTTCTCTGGCCTTTGGTTTATAGAATCATAGAACTGGAAGGGACCTCGAGAGGTCATCTAGTCCAGTCCCCTGCACTCAAGGCAGGACTAAGTATTATCTAGACCATCCCTGAGAGGTGTTTGTCCAGCCTGCTCCTAAAAATCCCCAATGATGGCGATTCCACAACCTCCCTAGGCAATTTATTCCAGTGCTTAACCACTCTGACAGTTAGGAAGTTTTTCCTAATGTCCAACCTAAACCTCCCTTTCTGCAATTTAAGCCCATTGCTTCTTGTCCTATCCTCAGAGGTTAAGAAGAACAGTTTTTCTCCTGCATCTTTGTAACAACCTTTTATGTACTTGAAAACTGTTATGTCCCCTCTCAGTCTTCTCTTCTCCAGACTAAACAAACACCGTTTTTTCAATCTTCCCTCATAGGTCATGTTTTCGAGACCTTTAATCATTTTTGTTGCTCTTCTCTGGACTTTCTCCAATTTGTCCACATCTTTCCTAAAATGTGGCACCCAGAACTGGACACAATACTCCAGTTGAGGCCCAATCAGCGTGGAGTAGAGCGGAAGATTTACTTCTTGGTCTTGGTTTTTTTTCCAACAGTGTAACTCTGTTGACTCATATTTAGCTTGTAATCCACTATGATCCCCAGATCCCTTTCCACAGTACGCCTTCCTAGGCAGTCATTTCCCATTTTGTATGTGTGCAACTGATTGTTCCTTCCTAAGTGAAGTACTTTGGATTTGTCCTTATTGAATTTCATCCTATATACTTCAGACCATTTCTCCAGTTTGTCCAGATCATTTTGATTTTTAATTCTATCCTCCAAAGCACTTGCAAACCTTCCCAGCTTGGTATCGCCTGCAAACTTGATAAGTGTAACAGAGAGACTGTGTTACTGGGAGGGTTTCACCATGTGTTAGAGGGTCACACCCTGGTGGGAGGGGGCTAGGCCTGTACTGGAATAAGGTCACTTTGAGCTTCACAGTGTGGCAGAACCTAGAATGTCCATTAGCAGGGAAAAATCCTGGGGGGAATCGGCTTGTGGACTGGACAAAACCCTCATCTGAATGCTCTCCCATTGCCCTTCTCGCCCTGGCAGGCTACAGAATAACGTCCATGTTTCGCTCCAGATCATCCCCTCCTTTCAGGGGGAAAGAAATGGCTGCAATGGAGCTGGCTCAGGTAAGGGATGATCAGGGAGCTCATGGTGGGTTCTGCTTGGAGGGAGAGGAGCAGTAAAGGCATAGGAGGGTGGGAGCTGCCAGAGGTGGTGGGAGGCAGGAAATATCTAGGGTGGAGAAAGGGAGGGGACAGGATGTGACAAACCTGCTGAGACTTGTGTAATGTAGGGTGTAATGGGTTGTCACCCCGGGGTGCAGTGTAGGGGGCTTCTGGGAACCGCTGTGCCCTCTGATCCTCAAGCTGGGCTGGCCCTTCTCACACTGCTTTTCTGGAGATTCACCCAGCCTCTCCAGGCCTTGTATCACCCAACACGAGAGCAGGTGGCACCATGAATCCAACTAAGCTACCTGAGTGCATTACCTAAGCCACTCAAGGACAGATAGAAGACATCAGTTGATTTCCCAGCGATAAGTGATAGCAAATTACTTAGATCAAAGCAGATTACTTAGCAAATAACCAAAAACTCAAACTAAGCCTAACATACTAGATGGATAGAATTTGAATTAGCAATTTCTCACCCTAACTGATGATAGAAGCAGTCCACCAAGTTTCCATACACAAGCTAGAAATCCCTTTACCCTGGGACCAACACTTCCCCCACTTCAGTCTTTGTTCCTCAGGTGCTTTCAGGAGTTCTCTTGTGTGGGCAATGAGGCCAAGAGATGATGACACACCCACCTTATGTAGCTTTTCCATATGGCGGGAACCCTTTGTTCCAAACTCAGTTCCCAGTCCAGTTAGTGGAAAAATACAGGTGCCAAAATGGAGTTCAATGTCATGTGTTCTAGTCACATGCCCTAGCATGTCCTGCTGAGTCATAGTAGCCATGACTCATAGGCCGGCTGGAACATTCACAGGAAGGCTAAGCTCTTCC
Source organism: Platysternon megacephalum (assembly GCA_003942145.1). Classification (NCBI taxonomy): domain Eukaryota; kingdom Metazoa; phylum Chordata; order Testudines; family Platysternidae; genus Platysternon; species Platysternon megacephalum. The sequence continues at coordinate 26,700 of QXTE01000647.1, read as the reverse complement.
ACGGTCCATTGTCTTTGTTGATGAGCCATCAGCACTGTCTGGCTTCTTCATTGTTGTACCTGAAATGCTCGTTGTGGGTGTTACCCAGAGTAAGCACATTTGAAAGACAGATACAGAGTCAATATCCATAACTTCAGATACAAACATGATCTATGCACAGAAATAGGATAATTATATTCAGCAAATTATAACTTTTCCAATGACACCCCATATGATGCGTCTTGCACAAAATGCATCATAATTATGTCCTAATCATATTATAATCCTACCACTATGCTGAATATGGGGTGTAGTGTGAGATAGCGCCTAATTTCAAGGCACAGGAGTTGGGAATGGTCCTTCCCCTCTTTGTGGAACAGGAAATTGCCCTCCAGCTAGGGCTGGGAAAACTTCCCAGACTCCCAGTGCTGGAGCCTGAATCTACTGACACTTCATTAGTTACCACCACCCCCAATCTTTGTGGCAACTGCAAATTTTATCAGTGATGATTTTATCTTCTCTTCTAGGTCATTGATAAGAATGTTAAATAGCACAGGGCCAGGAACCAATCCTTGCGGGAACCCGCTAGAAAGAAATCCACTCGACCTATTTACAATCCCAGTTTTTAATCTATTTAATTTATGCCGTGTGTATTTTGTATCTTGCTAGTTTTCTAGTCAAAATATTGTGCTGAACCAAGTCATGTGCCTTACAGAAGTCTAGGTATATTACATCAGTACTATTGGCTGCGACCAAACTTTTGATCTCATCCAATAAGGATATCCAGTTAGTTTGATAGGAACTATTGTGTCTAAACCTTTGTTAATGGGTACTAATTATATTACCCTCCTTTAATTCTTAATTAATGAAATCCAGTATCGGCTGCTCCATTATCTTGCCCAGTATTGATTTCAGACTAACACTCTTGTAATTTGATAGGTCATCTCTTTGACACTTTTTAAATATTGGCACAGCATTAGCTTTATTCCAGTCTTATGAAATTTCCCCAGTGTTCCAAGTCCTAATTAAAATCAACATTAACAGTCCACCACGTTCCTCCACCTGGTCTTTCAAAACTCTTGTTATCTGGACCCACTGATTTAAACACGTCTAACTTTAATAGCTGCTGTTTAACGTCCTCGTGAGTTAATGTTGGAATGGAAAGACTGTCGGCGTCAACATCTTACGATATGAGTTACATCATCTGTTTTTCTCCAAATCCAGGAGAGAAATATTTATTGAACACTTTTACCTCTTCTGCATTATTTTTGATAATTCTGCCATTTCCATCTAGTAATTTACCACTACCATTGTTAGGATTAATGTTGTACTTAATATACTTTTAAAAACTTCCTTCTTATTTTCATTGATTGATCATTGATTTCTGATAGCTTCCCTTACCAATTTTCTACAATTCTGACCTTCTAACTTATATTCTTTACTATTGACTTCCCCTTTCTTCCATATATTTTATTTGGAGAGTGTTGGGATTCCTACCAGGGAGTCACCAGCAGGGTCCAGAGACAGCCCCATCTCCTGTATCAAGCTCTGGCTAGTAGGTATGTGATAAATGTGAAGACCCTGCCTCCATCTGTCAGCTGGGAGACACAAAGGTTCTCTCTTTCTACCCTCTGATGCCTCCTGGCTCCTCTAAGCAAGGCGGGGTGGGACTCTGTTAACATGTGCCTCCCGGAGCTTCCATTTACCGGGTGCTGCTGTTCCGTGAATAGTGGGGTTGTGAGTGGGACTCTTTCTCTTTCAGGGGCCGGTGACTTTCGAGGAGGTGGCTGTGTATTTCACCAGGGAAGAGGGGGCTCTGCTGGACCCCACTCAGAGAGCCCTCTACAGGGATGTCATGCAGGAGAACTATGAGACGGTGGTCTTGCTGGGTAAGGAGTCCTGTCCCCTCGGCTATTAGAAGCTGTGGGGCTCTAAAGAACCTGAGTAATAATAACTTTATACCTTTATTCATCATAGAAGTTTTGACAAGTTTCCACCCTTTTTTTTGCCTCATCTCCCACCCACTAGTATCNAGAACAGAGCCGTGGGAGGGGAGGAAAAGGGGGGAGTAGATAATTCTGGGGTACCAGGACATGGGGAGGGTGTGTGCAGGGTTAGAGCTAAGAAGCAGCAGGGAGGGATGAGGTAGTGAGAGGAGGAGGGAACACAAGAAGTTCCCAAGGTGCCGGGAGGTGGTGCCGGCTGAGAGTAATGGGAAGAAGGGGCGGGGAGTGTGGAGAAAGGGCACCCGGGAAGTGGGCTGGGTGGGTCAGTGGGAGGGAGGAGAGGTTTGGGGATCTAGAGCTGTGGGGGCTCCCAGACCTTTAACCCCAAATCCCTACCCAAGCCTTGTTGCTTTAGAGCCTCCACTCCAGTTTTATTTCTGCTCAGTTTCACTTCATTATACATTCCCCCCCCTCAAGTATTATTATTTTAACTCTTGACCTCCCTCTCCCACTCATTACCCCCCTCCCCGTATAACCTCCCCATCTCTATGCACAGCGACCCTGGCCACCGATCCTGAGTCCTTGCTGCATTCCTCCCTCCCAAAGCAGGGCCCCTACCCAGGCACAAATGGGCACTTGGTTGATGATGTCACAGGGTGGTAGTGTAGCCTGTGCAATTTTTACACCTATAAGATTACGTATTGGGGTACAGCTTGCCCTTGTACATGGCTACTCAAAGTTAATGGAGGAGATGAAATTTGGTGAAACACACAGTAACTTAATTTAATACAGACAGTTCTAATTGAAATCATAGGCAAAAATCAATACACATAACGATTAGACTAAGATAAGTATAGTAAAGAGGGTCTTGCACTGTGCGTACTTAAAAGTTATGGACACCACTGGAAACAAAGTTCGAGGGGCAAGGGAGACCATCAGAAGGGAGGCCCTGCTTCAGTTCGCACTGTCTTGGGGACCCGACAAAATGAAAAAATGGTAATTAGGAGAGGTATTTTCTCCGCTTCCTTATGGTAATAGGATGGCGATATACCATATCTGCTCCTTTACTCTGATTACAATAATGGCAATAGCTGCCCCAACCCATATGTGGCCTTTGGGAAGTCCATAATTAAGCATCAAGCATTAATACTCATGATTTACATCACTTATTTATTAATAATTCCAATATATGAATGCGTCCAACTGCTGAGATACTGCATAGCAACCTAATTGCTAAATCCCGCCCCAAACTTCCTTCTTTCAGAATCCTGTGGCGTATTGCACCTGTTTGTGGTTCCTCGTTAGTCTCTCAAAATGAGGGTGCAAAATATCTGACCTGGGATTCTCTCCTTAGGCCTCTTGAGGTAAATCCCAGACTTCAGCATAACTGCTCCCACAAAGCCTCAAGCTAATATAAGGCCCTGAACTGTAGCAGGCTTAGGCTATGTCTACACTACCGCGGTAAGTCAACCTGCGCTACGCAACTCCAGCTACGTGAATAACGTAGCTGGAGTCGATGTACCTTAGGTCGAGTTACCGCAGGGTCTACTTACCTTACTCTTCTCGTCAGGGGTAGAGTACAGATTTGGTGGGTCTTTACTAGACCCGCCAAATCGACCACCGGTGGATCGATCTCAGAGCTTTGATCCTGGCTGTAGTGTAGTCCCTGCCCTTAATAACCCATTTATTTATGTTCACCTCCTTGCCCCTCCACGCATGTTCCAAGCTAATAAGCAACACTCTGATAATGACATTTTACCTCTAGCGAGTAGAAAATCAGGTCGGGGTCAGCAGGAGTGAGAGTTTGGAGAGAGTCTTGTCCCCCCTCTCCCCATCTGCAGCAGCCACAAGCTGTCTTCCCTCCAGGCTCCTTGGATCTTTGAGCCTGTCCCTCCTGACGTTGCGTGGCCCAGTTCTTGTTTCTTACATTCTCCTTTTCCGGAAGAATTACAGGCTGTTGCTCCTGAATTTTAGGGTTTAATTCCCCAGCTTTTTCCACACTCTGGGGGAGTTTAATTCTCCCTCCCATTACACCTGAGTCACTAGATTTCCTAATTCCCCAAAATGTGCTTTTGCGATGTCACAGTTCTGGGGTAGCTAAGCCTTTGACCTGCCTCCAGGGTCTGCTCAAGGAATGCCCTCTCCTGTATCAGAGCTCTAGCCAGCCCCTCTCTATGGGTGGGGACCCACATGTCTCTCCTTTTTGACTAGGGTGTGAGGATTGCAGCTTGTCCTGCACTGTGTTCACTGGACTAACGTCCAGCTCCTGTGCTTTGCTTTCTCTCCAAGGGCTGTGAGCAGTGTGTGTGTGATAGAGGTGGGAATTTTGGTGATACTTGTATGATGCCAATACACAGCTCAGTTTCCCTCTGTGATTGGTATTGCTATGATTATAACGAGCAGGAGACATGAGGGGTTTTGTCATGTGTCTGTCATGGGGGGATATGAATGGGTTATTAAGGACTGGCTGGGACCAACCTACATCACTGGAATACCCGAGAGAGACAAGGGAATAATTGTCACCTGTCCATGGGAGGATCTCTGCTTGGCTGAGTGAAGCATACATGGATTCATTATGTTTTTGGGAGCAGGAAGAACTGGGCTCGCAGATGCAGGGAGCTCTACCGGAGTGAAGACAAATGGACAGTCACAGTGAAAGGAAACCAAAGTGTTTTCTACAGCAGCATGGCTCAAGGGCATTGTCCAGTATGGACTATATTGTCATCTTGGCTTCTCTGTGCTAATCTAAGGACTTTCCAATGCTGTGTTTCAGTTGACTAATAAACCCTGCTATGTTTTAAAAGTCTGCCCAGTGTCACAGCAAAAACTTGCTCTGTGCATTGACTGAGGAACAGTCTCTGAACAGGAGTGTCGTTCAGCTGGACCTGCTGGCAGAGCTCACAGGTTGAAATAGGAGTGTTGAAGCCAGAGGCTCAGTCTCAGGTGCTGAAGCTACATGGCCTGTCCTTGTGGAAGAGTGGGACCCCTTGGGGGTGTAGTGCACTCAAGGGGCACCTCCCGAGGACTGTTTAAAAGCCAGGGCATTGCACAGACCCTATGGATCCATGACAGTGCCAGTGCGCCTTACGGGGAAAAGATATAAAACTAGAAAAGGATCTAAATGTGTATTTACCATCGCCCCCTCATCAGTCCTCATGGGAATCACTGTTCAGTTCCAAAGTGTATTAAAACCTTCCTTAAAGGCTTACCTTATCAGGTCATGTCAGTGTTGGTAGTGGGCTTTCCCTTCACCCTCCCACGTCCCTGGTTCTTGTCACGCAGACAGGAAGCAGCAAAAAGACCAGAAGTCCGAAGCGCAGATAATGCGATGTTTATTGGGGTTAGTTTCCAAGCAGGCATATTCCAAAACCCTTCACACCAGTTGGGCTTCTCTCTATACGCTGATAGTCTGTTCCCCAGTGTTCCCTTCCCAGCTCTGACGCCGCAGAGCGTTTTCCCCACGTCCCCCTTCCCAGCTCTGATGCCGCATAGTCTTGCCTGTTTCCCTGTTCCCGTTCCCCCCTTAACAAACATGATTCCAATTTCCCTTCCCCCTCCTGTTTGTAATATTCTCAGCGAAAGCTTAACTAATCATTGTTCTGAAATTTACTAATGAATTCTGACATATTGTAACATAATTTTCTAGCCAATTATATCCCACTACCCTAATTAACTTACACCTTGCAAAATTAATTATACAGCAGACAGAAACAATTAGAGAACCAGACTGATTAACAATGTAAAAATGGTGGCCACAAAGATAAAACAATACAGAAATGAGGGTTTCACAACCACAACCATTGATAAGTGATTTCTTGCCAGACAGGATGCTATCAAACTAAGTTTTCTTTAACCATCTTAAGATCTGTTTCTTTATCTGGTGGTGATGGGCACTATCCGGACAGGATCGTCTTCCTAACAGCCCTCTAGCACCTTATTTCAATGTGACTGGTTGGGGATGTGAGGATGTGACCGGTCGCTTCCCAGATTATGGCTGCCCCTGCTGCTTAGCCAAAGGCCTTAGCCTAAGAACAAGGCCTCAGACTATCCTAGTGAGAGAAGGCCCAGACACAGGCGGACTGTGATTTTTATTCTTTGTTTTTATACCCCTGTAAGTAGCTAAGTGATAAAAATACACCTAAGTTCTTAAAGTACAGGCTTTACAGTCAGGCCTGAATATCTCTATTCTAACAGTGGGTTCTACCCCTTCCCCCATTCTGTGTCTGTCTTGTCTATTTAGATTGTAGATTCTTCAGGGCGTGCGCCATCTACTATTCTGTGTTTGTATTTGTCCTAGCACAATGGGGACCCACTGTTAATGGGTCCTTAGGCACTAAGGTAATGAATTTGATTTATAATAATAACTCTCCTGCCACTTTGAGCCAAGGAAGCTGGCCTTGGGATGTTACTCGTATAACTTCGTATAATGTATGCTATACGAAGTTATTACGAATGGGGACCCACTGTTAATGGGTCCTTAGGCACTAAGGTAATGAATTTGATTTATGATAATAACTCTCCTGCCACTTGGAGCCAAGGAAGCTGGCCTTGGGATGTTACTGCTTAACAATGAGCTGGGGTTAAAACCATGGAATATTCTTTGTGACAAGGATCCGACGAATTCCACTGACCCGAGCTATACATACTAGAGGGTGGGGGCTAATTTAGCTAGAACAAATCAGGAAAAAGATCTTGGAGTCATCGTCGATAGTTCTCTGAAGATGTCCACGCAGTGTGCAGAGGCGGTCAAAAAAGCAAACAGGATGTTAGGAATCATTAAAAAGGGGATAGAGAATAAGACTGAGAATATATTATTGCCCTTATATAAATCGATGGTACACCCACATCTCGAATACTGTGCACAGATGTGGTCTCCTCATCTCAAAAAAGATATACTGGCACTAGAAAAGGTTCAGAAAAGGGCAACTAAAATGATTAGGGGTTTGGAATGGGGCCCATATGAGGAGAGATTAAAGAGGCTAGGACTCTTCAGCTTGGAAAAGAGGAGACTAAGGGGGGATATGCTAGAGGTCTATAAAATCATGAGTGATGTGGAGAAAGTGGATAAGGAAAGGTTATTTACTTATTCCCATAATACAAGAACTAAGGGTCACCAAATGAAATTAATAGACAGCAGGTTTAAAACAAATAAAAGGAAGTTCTTCTTCACGCAGCACACAGTCAACTTGTGGAACTCCTTGCCTGAGCAGATTGTGAAGGCTAGGACTATAACACGATTTAAAAAAGAACTGGATAAATTCATGGTGGTTAACTCCATTAATGGCTATTAGCCAGGATGGGTAAGGAATGGTGTCCCTAGCCTCTGTTTGTCAGAGGGTGGAGATGGATGGCAGGAGAGAGATCACTTGATCACTGCCTGTTAGGTTCACTCCCTCTGGGGCACCTGGCATTGGCCACTGTCAGTAGACAGGATACTGGGCTAGATGGACCTTTGGTCTGACCCGGTACGGCCGTTCTTATGTTCTGTTCTTATGACCTCCCTTGTTTTCTTTGCCTGGAGTAGGGTTTCCAATTTCCAAACCTGATGTGATCTCGCAGCTGGAACGAGGGGAAGAGCCGTGGGTCCCAGACCTCAAGAGCTCTGAGAAAGAAGAGCTCCGGAGAGCTGCCTTCACAGGTGAGGAATTGGTTAAACCAACTCAACAACTGTTTAGGAATGCAGGAAACATTCGGGATGCCCTACAAAGACCCTGTGAGGTCTCCAAGTTCAGGATTGTTCCCTGCAGATGTGGAATCATTATGGCAGATGTCACTCATGGATTCCCTCATATTCTGACTGACAACTGGCAGCAGATCCCTCCCCGGTCTTGCTTTCCGCTGAGTGTTCTGGTGAGATGCGGACCGAAACTGATCCCTTCCTCTCTCCTCTGGGGAAGGGTTTGGGGAAAATCAGTTCCTGATAGGTTTGATCTCTCCCACACATATTTTGGTTTGTTCATCCCTTTTTCCATTCCTCTCTCTGAGATTTCCTTTCTTTCTGGTGCAGGGAGTGACCTATGTCTGGATTCTCTCTGTCTCCCATCAGGTGATGGGATGGTGAGTGAGAATGACGAGGAGAAACCCCAGCAGGAAGATGCTGAGCAAGTAGAACCACATGGAACGTTATCAGGAAGATCCAAAGGGAATGTTTCCGGGAGTTGTGCACTCCAAGAAAAAGCAAAAGCCTGTGAGACTCAGCAGAGGCCAGAGGAAAACTTCAGTAGCCACTCAGACCTTATAACACGTGACAGAATCAACTTGGAAGAGACACGCTACACATGCCATGAGTGTGGGAAACGCTTCAATCAGATCTCTGCCCTTACCATACATCAGACAATCCACACACGTGAGAAACCTTATGGATGCTCTGAGTGTGGGAAACGTTTCAGTCGGAGCTCTACCCTTATCACGCATCAGAGAATCCACACAGGAGAGAGGCCCTACACATGCTCTGAGTGTGGGAAAAGCTTCAGTCGGATCTCACACCTTATCACACATCAGAGAATCCACACAGGAGAGACGCCCTACACATGCTCTGAGTGCGGGAAAAGCTTCAATCAGAGCTCAACCCTTATCAGACATCAGAGAATCCACACAGGAGAGCCGCCCTACACATGCTCTGAGTGCGGGAAAAGCTTCAATCAGAGCTCTACCCTTATCACACATCAGAGAATCCACACAGCAGAGATGCTCTACACATGCTGTGAGTGCGGGAAAAGCTTCAATAAGAGTTCAAACCTTATCGCACATAGGAGAATGCACACAGGTGAGAAACCTTATGGATGCTCTGAGTGTGGGAAATGCTTCATTCGTTGTTCAAGCCTCATCTTCCATCAGAGAATCCACACAGGAGAGACACCCTACACATGCTCTGAGTGTGGGAAACGTTTCAGTCGGAGCTCTAACCTTAACAGACATCAGACAATCCACACAGGAGAGAGGCCCTACACGTGCTCTGAGTGTGGGAAACGTTTCAGTCGGAGCTCTGCCCTCATCTCTCATCAGCGAATCCACACAGGAGAGACGCCCTACACATGCTCTGAGTGCGGGAAAAGCTTCAATCAGAGATCAACCTTTATCAGACATCAGAGAATCCACACAGGGGAGACGCCCTACACATGCTCTGAGTGTGGGAAAAGCTTCAATCAGAGCTCACACCTTATCGCACATAGGAAAAGCCACACAGGAGAGATGCCCTACACATGCTCTGAGTGCGGGAAAAGCTTCAATCAGAGCTCAACCCTTATCAGACATCAGAGAATCCACACAGGGGAGACGCCCTACACATGCTCTGAGTGTGGGAAAAGCTTCAATCAGAGCTCACACCTTATCGCACATAGGAAAAGCCACACAGGAGAGATGCCCTACACATGCTCTGAGTGCGGGAAAAGCTTCAATCAGAGCTCAACCCTTATCAGACATCAGAGAATCCACACAGGGGAGACGCCCTACACATGCTCTGAGTGTGGGAAAAGCTTCAATCAGAGCTCACACCTTATCGCACATAGGAAAAGCCACACAGGAGAGATGCCCTACACATGCTCTGAGTGCGGGAAAAGCTTCAATCAGAGCTCAACCCTTATCAGACATCAGAGAATCCACACAGGGGAGACGCCCTACACATGCTCTGAGTGTGGGAAAAGCTTCAATCAGAGCTCAAACCTTATCACACATAGGAAAAGCCACACAGGAGAGACGCCCTACACATGCTCTGAGTGCGGGAAAAGCTTCAATCAGAGCTCTACCCTTATCAGACATCAGAGAATCCACACAGGAGAGATGCTCTACACATGCTGTGAGTGCGGGGAAAGCTTCAATCATAGCTCAAGCCTTATTAGACATCAGAAAATCCACATGGGAGAGAACTGTAATAAATCCCTTGACTAGGGCTGGCCAAAATTTTTTGTTTACAAAATCACATTTGCTAATTCCCACATAGTGATTTTTGCACCGTCTTCACCGTGGTCTCTCAGCTCCCCCAGATGAGTTGCCTGCTTCTGCCTTTTGCAGCTCACCCTTCTTTGGGGTCAGTCCTGTGATCTTTTTCTATCCACTCCTTTCCTTTTGAGTCGTAGGAGTGTGTGTCCCTCAAGCCAGGAATGTTCATCAGCTCCAGGTGGGGGAGAGAGGTTTGCTCCCAACAAGCTACACTGAGGCAAAAACTCCCTGTGCCTGACATCCACTAGGACTGTACATGGCGTTGGCTGCTCAAGTTAGTGATCTCGGTGTAAAAAGACAATTCTAGTTGTAGAGCAGATGCAGCCCCGGTGCAGTGGTTGGCATTAGCTTCCCCCTTGACCTGACCTAAACTCCATCACTTTTCCTAGTCTAAACAAACCCTGAGCATCACGGTTCTACTGTTCCCCCATTTCTAAGCAATTCTTAGTCATCAAGTTCCATCTTTGGGGAACAAATTGTTTCATTCCCAGTTGCTCTGATGTTGCTTCAGGTTGTGCTGGAGAGCAGATATTTTTACTACCATTTTCCTCACTTAAAATATATTGAACTATAAGAAAGAGCAGGAACAGGGCAGGGATAGGGAAAAATGTCATTTCACCCTCTGTAACAACAGAAGAAGATAGGGTAAGTTAGAGGGATTCCCTTATTCCCCATCACTATCCCAATCCCCCTGTTGTTCAGTTGGTTAGCTCAATATTTTTTCTAAAGGGCTGGGAAGAGGATTCCCTAGTAAATGACTTGTAGCTGAGCAAAATACCCATGCATTGGGCTCCCAAAGCAGTTGTGGCACGGGCTCTGCAGGAGGTCACTCCTGAAGATATCTCCTTCCTAATCAGGTGCATGTTGCCCATTATTTGGGAAATGCAATCCCTATCTAGGTAGAGATGGGAAAAATGGAAGTGACATTTCTTTTCAGCTCACCCCTGGGACATGCTGCCGATGTGTAAAAAATGAAATCCGTGTTGAATGTGATATAGCTGCAGAAAGATACCTATTTTTAATAGACACCTGACATTTGGTGTTTTACAGGGATTCTAAGCCGCACCTGAATTTAGTTCCTAATTTAAATCTGTGCCACCAGTTTAAAGAAATAAAAGGGCATATTTGGGGGAGTTATAGGCTTGTTTAGCCAAATGAAAAGAAGGCTTTTGGGAGATATGATTGCTCTCTATAAATATATCAGAGGAATAAATACCAGATAGGAATTATTTAAGCTCAGTACCAATGTGGACACAAGAACAAATGGATATAAACTGGCTATCAGGAAGTTTAGACTTGAAATTAGACGAAGGTTTCTAACCATCAGAGGAGTGAAGTTCTGGAACAGCCTACCGAGGGGAGTAGTGGGGGCAAAAGACATATCTGACTTCAAGACTAAGCTTGATAAGTTTATGGAGGGGATGGCATAATGGCAACTAATTCATCTTTGACTACTAGCGGTAAATATGCCCAATGGCTTGTGATGGGATGTTAGATGGGGTCGGATCTGAGTTACTACAAAGAATTCTTTCCTGGGTGCTGGCTGGTGAGTCTTGCCCACATGCTCAGGGTTTAGCTGATCGCCATATTTGGGGTCGGGAAGGAATTTTCCTCCAGGGCAGATTGGCAGAAGCCCTGGGGATTTTTCACCTTCCTCTGCAGCGTGGGGCACGGGTCACTTGCTGGAAGATTCTCTGCACCTTGAAGTCTTTAAACCATGATTTGAGGACTTGAGTGGCTCAGACACAGGTTTGATACAGGAGTGGGTGGGTGAGATTCTGTGATCACAATGGTCCCTTCTAACCTTAAAGTCTACGATTCTATGATTCTATCGCTACTGATATGTTGTGTGGTAGGTGAAGAATTCTACGCCAGAGAAGTGTAAAATTACTCCAAATAAGGTCAAAGATTTGACAAGAACTCAGGTAGAAATTGCAGGAACTGGTGGTTGATTTTCACCCCGGAGATAATAATAATATATGGAGATATACCTATCTCATAGAGCTGGAAGGGACCCTGAAGGGTCATCGAGTCCAGCCCCCTGCCTTCACTAGCAGGACCAATTTTGCCCCAGATTCCTAAGTGGCCCCCTCAAGGATTGAACTCACAACCCTGGGTTTAGCAGGCCAATGCTCAAACCACTGAGATGGAAGCTATGGTGACCTGTGGCCCAGGTAAACTATTTTTAGATCCCTGCTCCCTTGTTAAGTGGCATTGGTCACACTCCTAAAGGATGCCATGATTAAATTGGGCACAACTGTCTTTTACCATTTGGATCCAAAGTTTCATGAAGCACAGAGAGAAACAGCTGATTCCTTCAGAGCCATTCCATGCCTATGGGTCCCAATCTGGCTGCCTTGTTAGACAAGAAGCACTTCCATGCTGGGCAAATGATGGTAGCCAATGAGGGAATGTATCAGATTCCAAGTTCAGACTGCAGGATACATGAATGCTGAGTCCAGAGTCTGCGGTTTGGTCTCTTTGTTGTGCTTATTAAGTCTAATGCATTTGTATCACTTCTCCTCCTGCTGCTACTTTGAAAGATTAGAAAGTGTGAAAATCAAGAGAAAACTGCCCTATAGGTTTATATTTTCTAATCTTTGAATAAGTTGTTACCAGCGACAATGAAATTAAACATGAAGTTATTTAGTGTAACGGAAGACGCTGATCATGTGATAACTTTCAGTGTTAAAATATAATTCAGGTTTTCTTCTAGTTCTCTCCATGCCCCCTCCTACTACATAGGAAATGGAGGCTAATCCTGAAATTAAAACCTCACTCCAAAGGAGTTAGAGTAGGGGAATATGTGAGAGAAATAGCATGTACGAGAATAGAGACCCAGTATAGACTGTAATTATTTCTATTTAAAATGGAATTTATTTTGATAAGTTTTAAAATAAATCTTCTGTTAAGAGGAAAATTACTCGAGACAAGATGTGTAGCCTTTTACCCAGTTAGAGGGTAACAGCCACAGAGTTCTCCAGGTCTCTTGTTTGCAAAGCAAAGATGTCACATCAGGCAGGAGATGTCAAAATCTGAATGGTGATGGATGTGTGATGGTTGCTTTTCTGGGTTGGTTTTTCGGTTTGGTTTGGTTTCTTAATTTAATGTAAATTTTGCAACCAGTTATTTTTATAGGTGCTGAGGCCCCTTTTCCGTTTGAGCACAGCTGTTTAACCCTCAGGCCTGGCTCTGGAAACCTCCCCAAAACTGGCCTTGTGTTTCTTTCATGTTTGATATCTTTGGGGTTCACACATCCACACTACATGCAGTTCACAACAACAATTCAGCTGGATTGGGACACGTCTGTATCAAAGGAGTGGTTCACACCTGATTTGCCCAGAGACCTCGGGGGAGGGGTGGTAAGACAGGATACGTAGGAATCCACAACAATAAAGTTAAAGGTAAGGGTGACAGACCTTCACCTTGCAGGTCAACAAGCCTGTTCTGTTCATTCCCTCTGACGCCTCTGGCACTGGTCACTCTCAGGCAGCACACTGGGCTAGGTGGATGACTGTGGCTTTGTAGTTTAAGGAATCACTCCACTGCCACTCGTGACGTGTAGCATATTGGTCAATAGTGCGGGATCCATTCCTGCAGTACAAAGAGGCAGAATGTGCAGGACACCAACCATTGAAAGATGCTGCCAAATGCGGATGGAAGCCCAGGGATTGCTGGGATGCGAAGCAATGCATCATGGGCCATTGGGACAGGACCCAGGATGCCCCGCGACCCCCTCCGCCTTCCCACAACTCTTAGTGGCAGAAGAGGAAGCGATGCTCAGTGGGATAGCTGCCCAGAGTGCACCGCTGTGAACACCACTGCAAATGCCGCAAGTGTGAACACGCTATTGCGTAGGCAGCTGACTGTGTGAATACACAATAGCGGTTTCCCTTCAGCGCTCTCTGAGCAGCACTGTAACTCTGCCAGTGTAGACATAGCCTCAGAGAGACTGACTGCCAGGATCCCAGGACTGACCCCCTCTGGGGAATGAACCACAACATCGACAGGCTCTGCAGCCTTCACAAGTCTCCCTGTACCTGAAAACCCGGCTAGCCCAATGTGCTGGACCATCTGTGCCATTACCTGGTTCCTAAACTGCAGCTACAGTTCCTACTCCAGGTGAATCCAAAGACCGAGAGGTGCAGAGATCCAACCCCTTATAATCTTAGAAATGTTTTGTTCCTTTTTGTTTCTTTTTATGAAGACCTCCCAGCCTTTCTATTAGATTGGGATGTAACTGTGTGTGTATGTATGTATGTATGTATGTACACACCTCTGAAATCTACAAAGGGAAGATGCTAGGAAGAATAGTTCCCCATATCTTAATAGTCTTAAAACTCTCCCCTATGAAATGACTGAACGCATGCTTCTCACTTAT
>QXTE01000646.1:138909-169956 GCA_003942145.1 Platysternon megacephalum | reverse complement strand
GGGGGCTCAGACCTTTGGGTCAGGACTGAGCAACAACAGCCCGAGGGGGATAACTGCCACCCGCACCGGGGTGGCAGGGGGGACACAGGCCCTCCCACTCCACTGTGTCCCGGCCCGGGGCCCTAGACAGCGGTCTTCACCACTGACGGTCAGTGGGGATCCTGACCGCAACACACTGACATCGGCTCAGTTTGTTCAGCAGCCTGACTAAGGTCGGCTGCCCCCGGGCCACTTCCAACATCCCCCCTTGGGCCTACCTGGTCCACGGCGTCCGGCCCCGGGAAGTCCCACGGCATGTACTCCTCCCAACCCGGGCTGGGTGGTAGGTCGGGTAGGTTCTCGGGGAAAGTCGGCGAGATCTGCTCCGGGGGTTCCTCGGGGTTGTAGCAGGGGAGCAGGGGAGTTCTGGGCGGCTCCTCCTCGTAGGGGGCTCGGGGAAACTCCGGCGGGTCCTCCCAGTAGCGGTCGAGGGGACCCTCGGGCCAGTCCGGTGTGGGGAACAACACCCCCCCCTCCTTTTTCCTACCTATTCTCCCAAACTCTGAACTAAGTTGCCCTCCTTTCTCCTTTCCCCAGCCTCTGTCATGTAAGGCCTGCATAGGGTTCTCTGAAATTCAGGCCTGAACCACGCTACCCTGGTGGGGGTGGCGTAAAGAAGGGCTGAAGGAAAGAGGAACTGGAATATTTGCAAGACTGTTCTTGGCAGCCCTCCAGCATAAACTGTCTGTCAACTTCTGCTTTTATTAGCTTCTGCTTTAAGGCATTAGTTTATCTATAATCAATGCTGTATAAGGGTATATAAGTAATAAGCATCTCTAATAATCTGTAACAAATAGAATAGCAATAGACCTAGTGATCATGTCAAGGGTGGGTACACCAGCAGCCCCCTACTCCACTATGTAAACTCCCATCCCCGTTACCCTACTAATGCTTATAAGTAATGGAAAATATATTAACCTTAAAAACTGTTATTCAAGCTGTAACCTATATTGAAATGTACCCTTTATCTTGTGTAACCGGAATGTGTGCTCATGTTTTGCTTTGGCATAAGCAATAGCTGTTATTTGCCCCTCTGTAACCCTCCCTTGCTTGCTTAACCAGTAGTCACGGTAGGCCAACCCCATATTTGGAGCTAGACTCCACTAATACGCCTACGTGTCCAAGACAGGTGGCAAGTTACCATTGGAAAACACCGGTCATCGGACACTGGTTGACGTGTCTCAAGGGAACCTGTTTACAACTCAGGAAAGTCCCATTCCCCTAATTGTGGCATAGTTGATTTTAATTGCGGTAAAGCTGTTTACAATTCAGGAAAGCACCCCCTACTCAAATGCTTGGCAATGACGCGTGTGCGGTTGCGGTTTAAGACTATAAAATTGTACGGGACCCGGAATTCAGGGCTTCTGGTTTCGACCGGTCGCCCCAACGCGTTGGTGTTTTTGTGTGAGCTCAATAAACGGGCCTCAGGCTTGAGACTATAATTCAAATTTTGCCTAGGAGTGTTTGTCCTTAACAGCACAAATGACTGCCTAGGGTGGGCTATTCGCGACAGTTCTGGGGACTCGTCTGGGATCACACGCTCCCCGCCGGACAGGAGGACCGTGGACCACTTCCACACCGACCCCAGGCGCCAGGTAAGAGACCATTGTCTCTAATTGGGTTTCGGTGGGGAGTTGCCCGTAGGCTCCTGGTTCGACTGAGGACACGCTGTGATCTGAACTCATAACGGCACTTGTTTGCTGCAGTTCTCCTGCCTGAGGTTTGTCCGTCTTCTATGTGAGTATGTCTATCCAACTTCTTGGATGTATTGTTGTCTTGTTTTATTTGGCTGTTCTGTGGTCAGTGTTTGTTTGTCAGTAAAGTGTTTCCTTTAAGTAAAGTGTTAAGTGATTAGGTCCCCGGGTTGACCAGTAGTAGCCACGCCAAGAGTAGGCTTAGCGAGTGGCCGCTAAGGCCCCAGTCAAATAGGGCTGGGGTGGTGTTGCTCCAGTGGGGGTGTTGTATCCCTCTGCTTGCTCCAGTGGGGGTGTGGTATCCCCCTATTGAGGAAGAAGAAATACCAGCGTTGGGGCTGGGTTCCACGGAGTAGTATAAAGCCCCTGAGGCGGCTCGGGGAAAGGGCCGAGGCTCTCCCTGCGTGGGGAGTGGTGTTAGGGGGGCGTGTCAACGACTGGGTGAGTGTGGGTTGCAGTGTTTGTTCCTTCCCCTGTTTTCCCCTCGGGGGGGGTCTTGTGCTCCCCTGTCCCCCAGGCACCCCCTACTGCGTACTCCCTGGCAGTTGCGGTTCTATCCCACCTCTGAAAGGTGGGCTGCTGGGGAAAGGTAGTACGGGGACCACGCTTTCCCTACATGTCAATGTGTGTATGGCCCCTTGTTGAGTGACACGCGACCGAGTTTTTCCTTCCCCCCAGACGGGGTTGCCCTGTACCTGAGAACTCGTACTGGACCCTGACCAGCTGTGGAAAAGGGCCGAGGTCAGGCGCCCGCCTGTTTTGCCCGGCTAGAAGCCTGGCTCTTTAGGCTTCCTTCCCCCACCCGGAGGGAGGGGGGAGACCCGGAACCCGCCCAACGTACCGGAGGCATTTGAGTAAGCACTCAGTAGTCCTGAGTGGTTTTCCTACCCCGTTCTCTCGAAGACGGGCTGGTACTCAATGCCGGAAGGGGGTTGTGCGGTGACCACCGTTCTTACCTATCCCGTGGTGTACGACTGTTGTTGTCTTCTCTCCCTTTGGGTATATGTGGTATGAGAGAAGGGCATGCCATTGCTGATTTGTTGTTTATTGTGTTGGTTATTTTTAAAGTTGTCTTGGGAATTGTAATAATTGGGAGTTTTCTTGGGTGGTTGGCCGTGTGGTTAACCGCCCACCTTGATTGTGTATGATGGGGGCGGGAGGATCCAAACAGGGTCTCACCCCTGAAAAGGGCACTCCCGCGGCCTATATGTATGCCAGTTATGGTCCACCATCCTGTAAGTTCTTAGGAAAATGGAATTGGTATACTAGAGATAATCCTAGCATGCGGTTTCCCTTAGACGGAACTTTTAACATCACCAGGATCCTTCACTTAAGGGGGGCCCTGTTGGTGTATAAAGTGCAACAGGACCAGTGGGAGGCGTTCTTCAACTGGTATGGGGAAACAGAAAAAAGGCGTAGAGAGTCAATAACTAGAGGTTTGAAAAATTCGCAGGACAAGGTCCTGCAACAGCTTAAGGAAACTAAGGAAAAACTTAATGCTGCCCAATCTGCCCCAGTAACGGCCCCTCCCAGTGCCCTGTTCCCTTCCCGCCCGCTTGTTCCTCTCCCTGCCCCCCCCCCCCCGCCTCCTCCGGGGTTCCCTACGGCTCCTCCTTATACTCCACCTCAGGAGGACCTAATAGAGTTTTTTATGGACCGGAGGATAATACCAACCGGGCGGAGGGCACCCGAGGACCAGCAGGGGGAGGGGGCCCAGCAGCAACAACAGCCCACCTTTGTTAATATCCAGGGGGGGGGCCAGCAACCCCCGGAGGACGTGTGGCAACCGGGAAGACAGGCTGGACCCCCCCCGGGGTCCCCCGCTGAATCAGAAACCCCGTCTTCAAGCACTGGATCCCAAACCCCTACTATGGTCCAGATCTCTCCAAGTAGTTCGGAGGCATCCTCCGACAGTCCAAATATGAGCGTGGAGTCATTATTTAAAAAGATGGAAGCCTTGGAGCAACTATTTGGGCTTCCCACTCCCCTCCGACCCCCTAAGCCCGTTGCTAGCCAAAAAACCCCCGCTTCATCGGGCATAGCAAGCAGGACCAGGAGACAATTGGAATTACTCCGGGAGGTACAAGATGGGGGGGAGCATGGGAAAGAACAGGAGGCCCCATCATACCCCCTCCGTGAGCTGCCCGGAGCGGAGGGGCTGGTAGTGGTGCACGCCCCATGGACTCCGGCGGATCTTTGTGCAATGGCCCTAAAGTTCCCAAAGATCCGGGAAGACCCCATAAAATTTAAGGAGGAATTGGAGGTTGTTATAAATTGTTATAATCCTACCATGAAAGATCTAGAACAATTGTTAAGAAGTATCATGCCCCAGGAAACGTTAAGACGGCTTCGGACGGCGGCCGATTGGGACGGGAATGAACCCCCGCGCCCGCAGTTAAACGAAGCTCGAACCAAATTACTCGAGGGAATCCTCGAGGTCTGCCCTCAAAAGGCGGATTGGACAAAAATTAATAACTGTAAGCAAGGGAAGGGGGAGAACCCTGCTGATTATTTGGAACGTCTCAAGCAGGTTTTTGCCAAGCATTCAGGCATTAATAATGCGGAAACAGAAGCCGCTCAAGCCATAGTGGCTGCATTTGTGCAGGGTCTACGCCCAAAGGTGAGCGAGCAACTGAAATTGGGAACTGTGGGGTGGGAAGGAAAGGGCCTAAATGAGGTACTGGCAGCTGCCCAACATTATCACCGCTTGTTGGATAAGAAAAAGGAGGATGCCGACGAGTATCTTGTTGCCCTCCAAATCACCGAATTAGGAAACAGAGGGGATAGGAGGCCCAGGCAGGCTGGTTACAAAAAACCAACCCAACAAATTGCTTACCAGCCCCAGCCCTATCCAAGTTCACCGCTCCAACAAATCCCTTCTCAGCCCCACTCATCTCCACAGGCCTTACCGTCCGCCCTACAGCCCACAGCAGTCCCCGCCCCTGGTCAACCACCTCTGGACTGGTCAAAATTTCCCTGCCACCACTGTAAAAGGTATGGACATTGGAAAAAGGAGGGGGGGGTGTTGTTCCCCACAATCTCCCCCATCTGATGCCATTGAGGCATCACAACTAAAGGGTATCAGTTTCCCTTCCTGAATTATAGCCTGTGTCAGGATCCATTGGGGCGTAACAGTCGGCCAGAAGGGCAGGGAGAAGGTTTACATATGGCCAAGCAAGGGCATACTCATATTCGAATTTAATTCCTTCCCAATTACCGTAAATTTCCTCCTCATAGATTCTAATTTTTTCTTGATCAGATACCCAGACGTCATCATATTCCTCTCCCGACTCCCATTCCTCTTCCCGCCCTCTAAGGGGGTTTTGGGTAGACGAGCGGGATCTGGGGGAGTGGATGGTGGTATTCCTAGTTGGATAGTGGCGGGGGGTCCGGATCCTATGCCCCCTACGACGTCTGACAGTTCTGGCACGTGAGGGAACTTTATTCCTTTTAGGGAGGGTAATAATGGGCGGGGGAAGACAGGTATTATTGTGGTTGTTGCTATTTTGTGCGAGGAGATCAGGTTGGCTAATGCCAATTTGAGGGGGGTCATGGGTAAGATCAATGATGCTTCCCCAAGCGGGGCTAGGATTGGGGGCTTGGGCCAACGGGGGGTTCAGGAGGGGTAGGGTTTCCGGGGGTCGGGGAAGGGGTTCAGGGGGTCGATTCAAAAGGGGCGGCAGAAGTGGGGCAAGATTGAATCGTTGGTCGATGTCATCCCCGACACCCCTGAGAGCGTAGACAAGTTCAGCAATATGCTCAGTGTTGAGAGTACAAGGGCGGGAGAGGTCGTTAAGCTCAATATCGTCCCCGTGTATTTCTCGAGAGGGAAACATGAGGGCCTGAGGGGGCGAGGGGCTGTTCCTAGCGACCCTAGGCGACATGTGTTTAACGCAACAACAGGTTAACCTAATTGCCGCTAGGAGGACACAGAATCCAAGGAGGCCTGCACCAACCTGATAGGCCAGGGAGGCGAGGCGACTCATGGGGGGCTGGTGACCTGTTCTGGCCGCGAAACAAAGGACGTCGTTTGAAGCACAGAGAGTAGAGGATCGATAGGCAGTTCGGAATGCCCTGGCCTCCTGCTGATAGGTAGTTTCCAATACATGGGCCTGGGTTTCTAAATTGTGGATGGCATGGATCTCAGGAAGCAGGGTTAACAAATCTAGAAACCGGTTAGGGGGGAGAGAGTGCCAATTAAAAACCGGGGCAGAGGGGTGGAGTTGGATTTGACGATACTGGTGGGCAGGCCAAATGAGCACTTGGTGGACTGAGCTGGTAGAGAAATTTAAATGGAAGGCGGAGCGAGATTGTAAGGCGCCCTGGAGGTGAAGACAGCTATCATTAGCTTGAAATAGGGTAGGGCCAAAAGGGCGGTTACCTTGCCCGAAGCCCTCCCAGCAAATAGAAGGGAAAAGGTTGATGGTTTCTCCAGGGCGGAGCTTGCGGATACAGATAAGCTGGGGAGGTGCCTTGGGCCACAGGGTCCAAAGGGTTCCTGGGGCTATCCAAACCTTAAAAGAGAATTTGGAACCTGGACTATGTGTAATATACCTATGGGGTTGTCCAGGGGGCTGAATCTCCCACACATCCCTATGAACAACCCAATCCCACATACAACCGCCCCAAGGTCCCGGCTGGATTAGTTGGGCCGGAGCCCACGTTCCATCTACCGGGCCATTGGCCTGGAACGAGCAATGGGAGGCGTTGCATTGCCAATTGGACAGGGTCCAGACATGCCGCCATTTCCAGAGATCTACTGGAACCCCTGCTTGTTCGGTAAACTCTTCTGGCCACAGTTGGGTTGATATTGCGGTTTTAATGGATTTTAGGCGTTCTGAGAGAAACCCCTGCATAAACTCGCAGGTGGTATCCCAAGAAGTTTCAGCCCCGGCCTGTACAAGCTTCCGAGTTAGTTTTGTCAAAATGGTTTCGGTTTGGTTTCCCAAGGACATAAGGAGGCGCAGTTCCTCCGTTCCTACCGTGGTTTGCGTTAATTGGGCCTCGGTAATAAGACCGATGGCAGTTTCCAAATTTCCCAATCTTTCCCCATGTTCCTGAGCCTTATCAATATTCCAGATTGCTGCCGCACCTGTGAAACCATGCAATATTTTGTCCGCTATCCCTCGTTTTGACCGGGTAGTTTCCTGCAGCAGTTGCAACAATCCCAGGGCCGCCCCTTTAGAACAGTTGGGGTACAAGGTGGTTATTTGGAAAGAAGACAGCGGGAGGGTAAAGGACAGGGTACCGAGGGTGGTGCTTAAGTCGGCGAGATCTGCTCCGGGGGTTCCTCGGGGTTGTAGCAGGGGAGCGGGGGAGTTCTGGGCGGCTCCTCCTCGTAGGGGGCTCGGGGAAACTCCGGCGGGTCCTCCCAGTAGCGGTCGAGGGGACCCTCGGGCCAGTCCGGGTAGCTGCTCGGGGCTTCAGTAAGCTCCTCTTCGGGAGCTTCCCCAGGTAGGTCTGCTCCCGGCGGTGGCTGGCCTCTCACTGAGCTGGGATGGCCGGCATTTATTCTTCCGGGTCGCCGCCTGCCCCTCTGAGGGGCGGCCTCACCGCTCTGTGGCCCCGCCCCTTCCTGTGACCGGTGCTCACCCCTCTCAGGGGAAGAGGGGAGCCCCACCGGCCCGCTACACGCTCCATGATGGTTATCAGCCGATTCGTGCTTTGCTGCCAGTGCTGCGTGGCCTGCCGCCGGTGCGCTGCGTTTTCCTGGCGGATCCTGCTTTCTCCCTCCCTCCACTCCTGCGCTCTCTCGCTCCACTCCTGCGCTTTTCAATTTTCTGTAACAGACTGCTGCATCACTTGGTGCAGCATGTCTTCCTTCCTTTTCCGCGGTCTCTTCCGGAGTCTTTGCAGTCTTTGAGCAGGTGTAAACACGGACGGCTGATGTCTCAAGGTTGCATCTGCAAATGCAAAATGCAACACTTAACAGAGGCAGCATTGTTTAAACCAGACAGAGTAATCATTCCCCCGCACTTGAGGAGGGCACACACACAGTGTACACAATAGCATAATTTTCCTGTCCCAAAGAGAGCGGACATACCCCACGGGAGCCCCAAAATGGTGAGTAAGGGGGACTGATTGTTTCTGGGCTGTACTGTCTTCTGGGTTTCTGTGCCTTGGGGAGAGCCAACAGCTGCAGGGGGCACCTACACTGAACACTGTCCCAACATTTTCCACAGGAGTCCATCCTGGAAGATATCTCACTGCTGAGGGTGACCTGGGAAGCAAGGGAGGGTCTTCTACTGCAATGCGGCTTCCGCCCTGGCCCATATGCAGCTTCACTGTGTGCAGCAATGGTCCCCCCGCCCCTCGTGGCACAGTGGCGCGGACACGTTAGCCTGACTGGGACAAGGACCACAGTGGCTCTCCCAAGAAACCTGCGCAAGCGCATTGCCCACATTCTGGATGAGACTTTCGAAGAGATTACCGCGGCCGATTACCGCGATGTGATAGACCACATCAATGCGCTATTCCACATCTAGGCATGCATGCAGCCCTAACCCTCCTCTCCCGAAAAACTTCCTTCCCAAAAAATGAAGCCGCTTACCGGGAACACGCTCTTCAGTTTGTCCTCCACCAAGTACCGGCCGCTGCGACTGGCTACCTTCCTCCTGGCTCGAGAAGAGCTCCTGGCTGCATGCCTCCAGGGATTCCAGGGTGTCTCCCACCGCCCCAGCACACTCACTCCCGGTTTTCTCCTCGTCCTCCTCCTCCACCACCTGCTCTGAAGTGTCCATGGTGGTGCTCGGCATGGAGGAGGGGTCACCCCCAAGTATCACATCCAGCTCTTTGTAGAATCGGCAGGTCGTGGGGGGAGCACCCGAGCGGCTGTTTGCCTCGCGGGCTTTGCGGTAGGCATTCCGCAGCTCCTTCACCTTAATCCTGCACTGCAGAGCGTCCTGGTCATGGCCCCTTTCAATCATGGCCCTTGATATCTGCCCGTAGGTATCGTAATTCCTACGGCTGGAGCGCAGCTGGGACTGGACAGCTTCCTCCCCCCAAACACTGATGAGGTCCAGCAACTCGCCATTGCTCCATGCTGGGGCTCGCCTGGCGCGTGGAGGCATGGTCACCTGGAAAGATTCGCTGGTAGCACTCCACACCTGGCTGGCTGAGCAAACAGGAAGGGGATTGTTCAAATTCCTGGGGAATATAAAGTGTGGGTCTGACGGGTGGTCACCTGAGGCCAGGGCAGTAGAGTTCGAACTGATGACCAGAGTGGCTAGAACAGGCATTGTGGGATACTGCAGAATAGTTCTGGAGGCCAATCAGTGCGCATTGGGCGGCTACACTGGCGCCGCAGTGCTGCAGCGGCAGAGCAATTCTCCTTATTCCTCTGGGGGAGGAGGAGAACAAGCAGCGCTGTATCCACGGAGATACAGCGCTGTACGTGCCTTGCCAGTGTGGACGGGTAATGAGTTACAGCGCTGCGGGCAGCTTTATTGCGCTGTAACTTGCCAGTGTAGCCAAAGTCTTAGGTGCCACAAGGACTCCTGTTCTTTTTGCTGATACACACTAACACGGCTGCTATTCTGAAACTTCTCAAGAGAGTTAATCCCTACTGCAGAATAATCCATTATCAATTGAAAAAGGTGGGCGTTACCAGGCGGTGAAGTGAAATCTTGTTAATTTAGATTCAGTGGGGGGAAATTCCGTTTTGCAGAATCTGATTTGTTACACTTAAATTGCCAGTCATTTTTTCCAGCAATATCTGTGGTCACTTCACAAATACAATTAGAGGCTGGTGATATAAAGTTTATCTGTCGTGAGTCTGTCTGTCATCACACGAACATTGAAATATCTGGGAATATTGTAGTTACTTTCCTGGTTTCACCTTTAAACCTGCTTCATCTTTTTTTTCTGAATTTGGTTGCCTTATAATACAGCCAAAGAGTCCGGAACAGCCAATTCCCGTATGGTGTGATAAGGAAGGAGAGATTAGTAGTACCTTATTTTAAAAAACTAGGCTATTTTAAATTATTTGCCTTCAGGATTTAGCTGCTAATATTCCACAGACATTATAAAAATGATAGATAGATAGATAGATAGATAGATAGATAGATAGATAGATAGATAGATAGATAGATAGATAGAAGGCAGTGTGTGGGGAACGATGGATGGGTATGTATGGGGATGGATGGATGGATGGATAGATAACGGGGTAGAATAAACCAATGGAGGTTCCAGGTGAGAGGGAGGCTCACAGCGTGACCCAAAACACATTGACCTCAACACGAGTCCGTCCTTTGACTTAAGCTGTCTCGGGCTCAGGCCCTAAATTCGGATTTTCACAGGAACCTGGGGGAGTTTGGCGCCCAAATGCCACTGAACTGGCTTCAGTGTCTCTCTAGACTTCTTTAGAACCCACCCCGCTCAAATGTTCTCTTCCTCCTTTCTGGCTTCTTAGTTTGCCCGTCTCCTCTCTCTTCCAGCGCCCCCTTGTCTCCCGCCCCACGGACACACACGAGCACCCAGCACCACAGAGTAGGGCCTTGTCTACATTTGCAAGTTAGAGCACATTAAATCAGCCCCGGGTGCTAAAACTCCTGCAGTGTCCACACTGGCAAGGCACGTAGAGCACCCGGACTCCGCGGCTGGAGCACTCCTGGTAATCCACCTCCACGAGAGGCATAGAGCTTGCTGCGCCCAGGCCAAAGTGCCACAGTGCCAGTATGGATGCTCTGGTCTATTGCTGCACTCTCATTGGCCTCCGGGACGTGTCCCACAATGCCTGTTCTAGCCACTCTGGTCATCACTTTGAACTCTACTGCTCTGCCCTCAGGTGACCAACCACCAGGCCCGCCCTTTAAATTCTCTGGGAATTTTGAAAATCCCCTTCCTGTTTGCTCAGCCGGGCGTGGAGTGCTCTCAGCGCATCTTTCCAGGTGACCATGCCTCTACGCGCCAGGCGATCCCCAGTATGGAGCAATGGCGAGGTGCTGGACCTCATCAGTGTTTGGGGAGAGGAGGCTGTCCAGTCCCAGCTGCGCTCCAGCCATAGGAATTATGATGCCTATGGACAGATATCAAGGGACATGACCGAAAGGAGCCGTGACCGAGACTCAGTGCAGTGCAGGGCAAAAGTGAAGGAGCTGCGGAACCTACCACAAGGTACGGGAGGCAAACTCCCATTCTGGTGCTGCTCCCATGACCTGCTGGTAATACAAAGAGCTGGACGTGATACTTTGGGGCGACCCCACCTCCACTCCGAAGACCACCATGGGCACTTCAGAGGCCGTGCCATCCCAGAGTGCACCGAGCCAGGAGGAGGAAAGTGGGATCCAGGGTGCTGAGGAGGAGGACGACTCACCATCCATAGATGCATGCAGCCAGGAGCTGTTTTCAAGCCCGGAGGAAGCTTGCCAGTCACAGCAGATGGAGCTTGGGGAAGAGCAAACAGCAGAGGAGGCGCCCAGTAAACAGTTTTGATTTTGAGAAGGGAGTAGTTGGCTACGGGTTGTTGGGGCAAGGAGGGTGGCAGAAAGAAGGCTTGGCTGTATGCATACCCTGATGCCAAGTAGGGCGTTGATGTGCTCTCTCACTTCACAGTAATCAGCCTCAGTGATCTCATTGAAGGTCTCATGCAGAAGCTGGGCAATCTGCTTATGCAGGTTCCTTGGCAGAACTACTGTGCTCCTTGTCCCAGTCAGGCTAACGTGTCCACGCCACTGTGCCGTGGATGCAGGGGGGGAGTGGGGAGACGACCATTGCTGCACACAGGCAAGCAGCATATGGGCCAGGGTGGAAGCCGCTTTGTAGTACAAGACCCTCCCTTGCTTCCCAGGTCACCCTCAGCAGCGAGATATCATCCAGGACGAACCCAGCCTGTGGAAAATGTGGGGACAGTGATCAGTATAGGGGCCCCCTGCAGCTGCTGGCTCTCCCCAAGGCACAGAACCCAGAGGACAGTACGGCCCTGGAACAATCTGTTCTCCCTGCCCCTGTGGTTACTCACCATTTCGGGGCTCTTGTGGGTTATGTGCGCTCACCTTGGGACAGGCAGTTTGTGCTATTGTGTGAACTGTGCTTGTCTTTAAGATCGGCCGAATAATTGCTCTGTCTAGTGTTAACAATGCTGCCTCTGTTAAGTGTTGCATTTTGGCTTTACAGATGCAACCTTGAGATCCCAGCTGTCCTTGTTCTCAACGGCCAAATGGCTGCGCAGACTCAGGAAGCGTCCATGAAGAAGCAAGAGGTACCTTCTGCATGAAGTTATGCAGCAGTCCCTTGCTGAAAATCAAAATGTGTGGGAGTGGTGGGAGAGTGAAAGGAGGGTCCGCAAGGAGAATGTGGATCGCCGGAAAGAAACCGCGGAGAAGCTCCTAAGCATTATGGAGCGCCAAGTGGACTCAATGCAGACGCTCATAACACTGCATACGGAGCAGATCCACGCCCACCCCACCCCATGCAGCTTTTGTCCCAAAACTCTTTCCCTTGCACCCCTATGTCACCACCAACACAGTTTGCCCAACATCCTGTTTCTTGTCACCACCAGCTGCCTCCAACACCTGCACCTTCACCATCCAGCCCTGCAAACTCCAACCATTACCCAGTGCACTCAACCCCCATCCCCGTGCAGTTTAGCGCGGATGAAGTGCAGCGCCCATTGCACGGCACTACAGATGGAAAGGCTGCATAAGACACCTGGACATATGCCAATCTGTAATGGTTCCAGGCCCCCACCACAACCTCCCTCCACGCTTCCCCCACACTGTGGAGATGTGTGATCCCATTTGTGTCTCTGCAACTTGTCTGTTGTAAATGTTAATAAATGAATTTTGTTTTTGGTTTGAAAGCATTCTTTATTGCATTAATTAAAAGCAAGCATAGCCCAGGAAAGCAACAGTTACTGCTAGTCAGTGCATCATAGGTAGCAATCACGCACTGGGACACCACCCCTTCCGCCTTCCCACAAGTCTTAGCGGCAGAAGGGGAAGAGATGCTTTGTGGGATAGCTGCCCAGAGTGCACCGCTCCAAAAAGCGCCGCAAGTGGCACAAGTGTGACAACGCTATTGCGCACGCAGCTGTCAGTGAGAACACAACGCGGCGGTTTTCCTTCTGCGCTCTCTGAGCGGCGCTGTAACTGCTGGTGCTGTAGCTTTGCCAGTGTAGACGTGCCCTGCCCTCAGTCTACATTTGCAAATGTAAAGCGCCGGGAGTAACAGCGCCCCTCAGAGAGCGCTGCAGGGAAAGCGCTGCTGTGTGTTCACACTGTCAGCTGCCAGCCCAATGGCGTGGCAACACTTGCAGTGGCATTGGGAGCGGTGCACTCTGGGCAGCTATCCCACAGAGCACCTCTTCCCCTTCTGCTGCTGAGGCTTGTGGGAAGGGGGAGGGGGCGTGGGGCATCCTGGGTCCTGGCCCTATGCCCCGTCATGCATCACTTTGCAGCCCTGCAGCCCCTTTGCTTCTGTCCACGTTTGGTGCCATCTTTCATAGTTTTTTGTATTGCGCGCTCTGTCTTCCCTTTCGGTCTGCAGGAATGGATCCCGAACTGATGAGGAATGTGCTGATGGGTCTCGCCAGCACATCAGAAATGGCAGTCGAGTTCCTCCTTAAATTGCAAAGTGAGGATAAGGAGTCTGACAATGACATTGACATGCATAACGCATATGACACGAGATTGCTTGTGGCATTCACAGATGTGCTGACCACAGTGGAATGCCGCTTTGGGGCTCGGAAAACAAGCACTGAGTGGTGGGATCGCATCGTGATGCACGTCTGGGATGACGAGCAGTGGCTGCAGAACTTTCGCATGAGGAAAGCCACATTCATGGGACTGTGTGATGAGCTCGCCCCAGCCCTGTGGTGCAAGGACACGAGATTGAGAGCTGCCCTTTCGCTGGAGAAGCATGTGGCGATTGCACTGTGGAAGCTGGCTACTCCAGACTGCTACCGATCAGTCGCTAATGAGTTTGGAGTGAGAAAGTCAACCATTGGACTCATGTTAATTCAAGTGTGCAGGGCCTTAATTGCATCCTGCTCTGAAAGACTGTGACTCTGGGCCACGTGCGTGACATTGTGAATGGCTTAGCACAAATGGGCTTCCCTAACTGCGGAGGGGAGTTCGATGGGATGCATATTCCAATTCTGGCACCAGACCACCTAGCCACCGAGTACATTAATCACAAGGGGTATTTCTCAGTGGTTCTCCAGGCGCTTGTGGATCACCGTGGGCGTTTCACAGACATTAACACAGGCTGGTCTGGAAAGGATCCGGAACACTGGCCTGTTCAACAAGCTGCAGGCCGGGACTTTCTTCCCAGACCAGAAGATCACCACAGGGGAAGTCGAAATGCCCATTGTGGTCCTGGGAGACCCGCCTACCCCTTGATGCCGTGGCTCATGTTAATTTTGTTTCATGCTATTCTGTATAGTGTCTACAAAAGGTGAAGCCCTGGATTGGATCAAGCCGGTGAAGCCCAGAGCTAGCCGGCCACCAGAGAGATCTGATCCAAGTTCTGTGTTTGCGCCACTCCTCCCTTCCCCTCCCAGACCCCGGTGCCCGCCTCTCAATTGCTCCGCACATCCCCTCCCTGCGCGGTTTTTGCACAGCTCCCCTGCCGGTCCGTGTCACTGTGTCTCTCGCGGCGCAGTAATAGGTCGCGGAGTCGCTCAGTTCGCTGGACGGTTTCCACAGGTGGAAGGATTTGTCCTTTTTCTCGTGGGTGGCATCGAACCCTTTTCTGATCCCTTCATCCGACTCATCCCGTCCCGGGTCCCTCAGGAGGAGCCGGGGTGGCTGGCTGGGGAACTGCACGTACCAGAAGACGGCAGACACTGTAGCATCATCCAGGACTGGCTCTAGGCACCAGAAAACAAGCACGTGCTTGGGGCGGCACATTTCCAGGGGCGGCATTCCGGCCTCCTCTTCCAGGAGTTGAGGCTTTCGGGTGTTGCGAGGAAAAGAGCTCCGGCCCGTGTGCTTACTCGAGATTCACGGGGGTTACTGTACAGTTGCCCGCTAGAAAAGAGAAGCTGGGCGCATGGAAAGCTGGAAGGAGCTCAGGTACTGGGAACAGAGCCCGGGGCTGGACCAGACAAACTTCTCTAGGGTCTAGTTCTCTTTAAGATCTTGCCATCCCTACTAATGGGACTGACCCCACTGGCTCTGGTGGAACAATTTGTGGGGTAAGGATTACTCAGGCTAGGAAGGGTTTGCAGGGCCACTCTCAAAATCCCAATGGAGCTGAAATCAAGAACCTCTCCAAGCACAGACCTCACTGTTTCCAATCAGGTTTGCCTCTCTGGGCTTGAATCCATGTAGGGTTTAAACGGAAATTGGTACCGTTTCCAAGATAACCAGTTTGCATCAAACTCAGAAGCCCTCAGTCCTGAATTTCGGGGGTGTGCGAGGGGCCAGCACATCTGGAAGGAGAGCACGAAGGGATAGCACAGAGGTGTCAGCCAACGCAGGGTCCCTTCACTGGGCTGTCTTGTAACCGCAATGGTTTATAATGTCAGAACGCAGTAAGACACCTGAGGGGAGAGATCAAATAGCTGGTTTATGGCTCTCCAGAGTGAAGTTCAGCGTGACAGCTAGATCCCACGTGCATCGACCCTGTCCTCTAAGCGAACGTGGCCTGGACCTTGGCAAGGCTAACACAGAGTTCAGGATATTTCACACTCGTGTGTCTGGTTGGAGAGAGAGATTCCGGACCGGGCGCTCCTAGGGAAACCTAGCGGGACCTGTCCATACAAATAGGCAGCGTACACAGGGGGTCAGGCTGATGCAGCCAGCCCCATTTCCGCCCCACCATCACCGCTGGAGCCCAATTCCCCCATCGCTCTGTATGGCTGCAGCAGGCTGCCCTAGCCAAAGGCGCCTGATCTGACAGAGCAGTGTCGAAAGAAGACCTGACTCTAAAGAAACAATGACTGGTCAGAGGGACAGGGCGTAAGGACACTTTTCCAGGAGAGGCAATCTCCTCTCGCTGTGTCTCTGTATTTCCTCAGCACCCCGATGCTTCCACCCAGGTGGCTTTGGGAGAAGCAAAGACTCCCATGAACGGAACTGTCAGACTCAAACACACTCCTAACAAAGGCGACACCAGACGCCATCCCGGGCTCGTTCCGTGCTACTCTGGAAACCACGAGGCGAGTCAAGGCCAGGCTAACTCCCCCCGCGTGTTCTTTGCCTGTCTGAGAACCAAGCGCTTTCCCGAGTTGCTGCCCGTGGCGCTGGCTTGCAACCAGGGACCCACACGTGCTCCCACCTGAACACGGCCCCTCTGCCAAGCAGCGGCCCGGAGAGATGGGCAGGTGCTGCCCTTGTCACAGGAGAGACGTGAGGTGCTGGGTTGCCTGACAATTGGCTTCTCTCCCTCTCCTGTGCGGGCACATCCACACGGATACAAGATCTGCCAGGGGCACGTGCTTTGCAGGGCTGCATGGAAAGGCACAGGGCTGGAGCCTACCCCCGCCAGTCAATGGGAGTTTTGCCCCAGGAAGGGCTGGAGAGTGAGGACTCCACCATCCTATTTCCAGCCTTGCTCCTTCCCCGAGCTCACGACGGGCGGTGAGACCCCGCACAACACGAGCCCTGGGAGAGCTCCCCCGTGTCAGGGTGTAGCTGACAGTGGGGGCCCCACAACGGATGTATAGATCCTGTCCAGACATTCTTATAAACTCCTGGGGAAGGAATCGACAGCGGATTGGCGGGGATCCGGATCCGGATCAGTTCAGGACCAGGACAGGGTCCTTGCTGACAATGTTCCCCCAGAGCTGGCACCTTTCTGCTCATGGAGGGGATCCGAGCTCAGGAATGTGCCTGTGGTTCCGCTCAGCGCATCAGCGTCCCCTGGGCTGTCGCACTTCGCAGCCACGTCTTCATTGCGGGTGCTGGCTCAGGGGAGAGAGAGGGAAAGGACCCCGCTAATGCAGGGTTTTGTCCTCCCCTGTCCATCCAGCAGGGCAGAGTCTAGGGAAGGCAGGTTGTGTAGCTGGATGTGGTCTGTGGGGTTTTAAGAGCGGGTCACTTGGTCCTGCAAACAATCGCCCTGTTCACCGCTATGGAAGCGGTGTGCGAAGCAACCGCAGCTCACCCAGCGGGGATGTCACCGTGGGGAAGAGCTCATTGGATGTCAAAGGAGAGAAAACTCAGTCTCGGCCTGGGGCAGGCTGCTGTTCACACCTGTTGGGACTCCCCCGGCCAGCCAGTCGTGCTCAGGGACCCAATCCGACAGTGTCATGCAGGGATCGACAAGGATCTGTGCTGACGTCTCTCTCGTGAGAGCAGGATCGGGGCCTCGGGTGGCGGAGAGAGTCCCGGACCCGTGTCACTCTTGCTAGGTGTAGCTGAGAAACACCTTTGGGGGCAGCTCCTCAGCTGGTGGGAATGGTCAGAGCTGAAGTCAATGTCAATTCACACCAGCTGAGGATCGGCCGCCGCTTTCCTTTGGTCTTTTTGCAGAGCGATCAGAGCCGCAAAAGGGGGAGGGGGGCACCCAAACCCAAGTGCCTTAAAGTGCAGCCCTGCTAGCAAAAGAGCATCCAGTGACTCGTGCGGATTATTGTCTAGCTGCGGTAAAACAACAAACAAAAACATCCCCAGCAGTAAGTGTAATTCACAGCTGCTTAGATGCAAACCCCACTAGTGTTGGGGAAGAGGAGAGAGAGATTTAGGAGCTGAACTGTCCAGGTGAGGTTTTTTCATGGCTCTGGGACAGACTGAGTGGCACCCCCAGACCCCGTTGTCCTAACCCCCCCCCCCCCCCACTTCCCTTTTGATCTGTAGGATATTTCCCGACCCTAGACATGTGAGGCATTCGCTACAGGAGCAGGTCACTGGAAGGAGGGTGGTGATGGGAAAGCCGGGACTGGGGGGTCAGGGGACATTCCTTCCAATTAAGGTGAAAGGGAGACACCAGGAGCCTTTTTACCGAAAGGAGGGAGAAGGGGGGGGGGGAAGAAACACTCGTGGTTTTTAGACTTTAAGGAGTGAAACTCTCTGATCTCGCTCCCAGTCTGGGTGGGAAGTGAAGTTGGAGGGGCATGCGCTGAATGAAGAGCAAATGCAGAAGAGATTCTCCTTTAATAAGACAAGTTGCCCCCAATAAACCAAGTAACGAATACAAGCCCCATCGTTCTTTTGAATCTAAGAGATGCCCTTGGAATGAGGATAAAGAGCCATCATCAGCCATTGCTGAGCAGAGTGGAAAACAACGCAAATCAGGGGCTGTGCAAGCATTTAAAAACAAAAAGGGGGGGTGCTCAAAAATTGTTTTGCTTGGGGCGGCAAAACACCTAGAGCCGGCCTTGAATGAGAGCGAGGCGGTAGCGGGAGAGAGACTGCAAAGAGGGAGAGAGAGAGAAATGGGAACAGGGAGACGGGGTGTATATACAGAGACAGATTCCGGAACAATGAGGCAAACTCGACGACCGACTACCTGGATAAAGAGTGAAAACAAAAAGGCCGAACATCAAACGTTTGTTCATCGTGTTAAGCAAAGTGGCTCCGGTTTCAATTCCGCCCTGAACCCTTCAGCCCTGAAGAAACAGCGTCCTGCCTGAATGTGAAAAACTCGCCCAATTTCTTCTGCCACTGGCCTAATGAGGGGCGTATGTGGAACCCAGAGCCCTTCCTAGCCCACAGGAAACGAAGCGTGGTTGGTTTAGTTTCTGAATGGCGTCCTTGCCTTCCTTAACGTGTCTTGATTTGCTGGTAAGTG
Organism: Platysternon megacephalum; assembly: GCA_003942145.1. Taxonomy (NCBI): domain Eukaryota; kingdom Metazoa; phylum Chordata; order Testudines; family Platysternidae; genus Platysternon; species Platysternon megacephalum. Next base: position 151,549 of record QXTE01000646.1, on the reverse strand, counting down.
CGATTCTCTTTGCAGGCGGTTACATTTAGTAGGAAGCACAGTGACTGGTTGTACATAGAGTAAATTACATGAAGGAGAAATCTAGGACCCCACTTCCCTACGATCAATTTCTCAAGGATCCTTGTTTACTGGTGCACGGTGAGGAGGAGTCCCACTGATTCTTTTCCAATAGGAATTGGGCTTCAGGCTTTGGTGCCTCGGAAAATCCCCACTTCCACAAATATCACATTTAAATGTTCAAGTTGAATCGCTGGCCAAAGACCTCCCAGAGGACAAAATTACACCCGAGTGCGCTCCTGGAGCTCATTCAAGAAAAGTCGGGATTGATGCACACAGGTTTCAATGGATTCCCCGAATATCAGAGTATTTGATCTTTGCAGGATGAGAGGGGCAAAGGAATTCCCATTCTGAGCGCTCTCTACTGAGAACCGGGCACCCACCCCCAGATGTAAATTGTAGGATTGTTACAAACAATGGTCTCTGTTTTCAACCGAGACTGGGCAGAGAAGGAGAGAGAGAGATGGGTGGCAGTGGGAAATAATAGTGCAACTTTCCCCCATTCATTTAAAATGTAAAGGGCTTCAGTCTTGCTGAGAAAACGTTCCAATTTCATTTGTTTGGGGGGTTTCTTTGTTTGAATTGTGTTGAGTTGGATTCGACTGGGTTGGGTTTCTCTGAGATTGTTTGTCGGTTGGAATGGATTGAGTTGAACAGGGTTTCATTGGGTTTGTATTGGGTTGGGTTGGGCTGTAATCTGCTGAGTTGGGTTTGGGGTTGAATTTCACTGAATTGAGTTAGGTTGCGCTACTTTGGGTTGGGTTTGATTGGATTGTGTTGGGATCCGTTCAGATGGATACAGGGTTCAGCCAGGTTGGATTGATTTAGGTAGGATTGGTTTGGATTTCCCTGGGCTCAGGTGGACTGGATTTCATGGGGTGGAGGGAGGAGGAATGAACGCAGCCCACGCGCCTTCTTGCCACATAAAATGCTGTAAACACAGACACATTTTAGCGTATCCATTACCCGTTTATTGATAGAGTTCTCCTCTTCTCTAGGATGGTCGGACTTGTTTTGATAAACTTGTTATCTGATACGTAGCATAAGACTGGGAGGGAGTTCCTTAATCTACCTTTCATTTGAAATTATAGTAGTGACAAAATATTATTAAAAGTTAAACTAAATTTGTACCCTCGGTCTAACACTTGTCCTTTGTGGCTTACCTTTCTTATCGAAAAACACTATTTTAATCCAAAGCATCTTCATTGATAATAATAAAAATAATCAGAGGAATATACAGTAGGACAAAATGCAGGAACTAAATGGTGTTGGAGAGGATTAACAGATCAGGAAAAAACATTTTCTTTTAAAGAACAGGTTGAACAAACACCTGTCCAGGATGATCCAAGTACAGTTGGTCCTGTCTCATCACAGGGGGCTGGACTAGATCGTCTCTCGAGGTCCCTTCCAGCCCCGTGTTTATACGATTCTGTCTTATTTCCGTAAACAACCCCCCGCTGACTTTTTGTAGGAGCGGAGATGCATTTCTCCCCCACTGTGGGTCTCAGAGCACAGTAATACACAGCGCTCTCCTGGTGAGAAACAGCCTCGATCTGGAAGGGAACCGTCTTATTATCCATGTACAAAGATGCTGAGAATTTTCCCTGGACAAGCGTCTGATCCGGAGCATCAAACTTCGTTTTAGTCAGTATATGCTGGGGAGGCTGGTTCGGATACTGCCGGTACCAAAACAGATACGGGTTTGGGTCACGGGTGGTGAAATTACAGTGTAAAGTTACACTTTGCCCCTCTGAGATTCTCACTTCTGGAGGAGACTGGTCCACGGAGTCACTTTGTGCAAGACCTGTGGGGGGAAAGAAAAGCTTTAAACATCGATCTCTGTGTGGCTGGAACTTTTAAACTCCGTGGCACTTGTATCCTTCACTCCCTTGTGCGCCTGTGAAAATTTCAGCCTCTGCATGTGCAGGTCTGAGTCACCCCTTAAACACATCTCTCTCTATTCCCAGCACACTGATGACTTATTTATGAGGCTAACCTGGCTGTCTCTTTGCAAAGGAAAACAAATTTCCTCCTACGATTTCTTTGTTCAGAGACCTTTATTTTTGTCTTTGTAAAGGCCTTTACTTCAAATGAAAGTTTTTAGTCTCACCTGACTGAGGAAGCAGAAGCCAGAGCTGTACAGCCACGTACAAGAGCATTTTGCAGCTTCACGTTATCCTATTGTTGTTACTAGATCTGCAGCTGGGAGGTTGAAACATTATCTACTAAATATCTCCTCCTCCTCCCCTGTGTTTTTGAAAATGATCATTCATGTCCTAAAGATGAAACCTGCTTCCTCCGCGACCTTTGTCTCCTCCCTCTCAGCTTGTGACGCCACACAACGAGGCAAACTCATTCAGCTTCTGATTCCAAATAACTTTAATACACACACGCAAAACATAATGTAAATTAAAATATGGATGTGAAGGTGTGGCGCACCCTCTAGTGGACGTCAAATAAAACAACAGAAAAATCAAGCGCTCATCTCTTGAGAAAATCTGCTGTGTCTCATAGGATACTTCATCTGGGGTCTCTCTCCAAAGGATTTTTGAAAATGAGGCTATTGTTTTATGTCTGATTTATTGGAGGGTTACCAGTTTTTGAAAATTACCCCCCAAAAGATACAAAATAACTCGGCTTTGATTCCTTGCTGTGCCACAAATTTCCTGGGTGACTTTTTGGGCAAGTCATTTAGGCTCAAATTATTATAGGTACTAAGGTGCCTAATGAAGCAAAATAGAGGCTTACTGGTATTGTAAAAGCTCCTAGATGCTTAACTCTCATTGAATCCCTGTAGGCACATATCTTCATCTTAACACGCTCAAGGACTAGATTCACAAAGGGACTTAGGCACCTAAAGTGGCAAGTAGGTGCCTAAATCCCAGAATCCGGCCTTTCTGGGATTCACAAAACCCAGGTTCAGCTTCTCCCAAGCCCTGTAGTGGCCTAAAATCTCTCAGTGCCTAAATGTGTTGAGTAAAAGTTCCTTTAGGTGCCTGTGGTGGTTTTTGCCTATGAGGATGCACACTGCCATGACAGGAAAGTGGAGGCCTAAACCCCAGAGTGATTCACAAGATGGAGGAATATGGGGTGATCCTGCACCTAACTCACCCGCTGGGCCCAGCCCAGTAAGTGTGTCCAGACCTCGCCTATGGGATGTGCCCCCATAGGCAGTTTACACAGAAGCTGGGAGAGAGGAGGATCCCCTCCCTCTTTACTTTTATCCCAGTCTTTAGCGTACTCACCTGGGATGTAGGAGACCCCCGGTTGAAGTTAATCCCTCCCCCTCTTCTTTTCCCTCCCTACACACACACACCTGAGCGGAAGAAGAGATTTGAAATAGGGATCTGCTACCTTGTTGGTGAGTATCCCAACTGCTGGGCTACGAGATATTCGGGGGCCGGGAGCTCCCTCAACTGGCCTGAAACAGCTGTTCCCCTGTGAATAAACACTGAAAGATTCATAGCCGGGGTGGGGGAGGGAATAAGTCTGTAGCCTGGTGATGGCACTTACTGGAGAGGTCGGGGAGGGGACCCAGTCCCTCTGCTCCAATAGACTTTTTAAAATTATGTATCCACAGCGGAACAGCTTCAGTAGAAGACACTGAGGCTCCCCCCTCCCCCACCAGAATGTCCCATAGCCCAGTGAGTACCTTAACTATTGAGTTAAACCTTACACGGGAACCGCTTCCTTCCTCCCGCGCAGTTTAATGGCAGGAGAGGGTTTGCAAGTGACCATCTCAGAGAGAGGCATTTCCCTACCGCCCAGACGGCACCGATCTCCCCGAGAGAGGCGGGGCTTAGCACTGACCACTCAGCTTCCTAGCTCCCTCTTGGCTAGTTTAGGGGAGCAGCCGCCTGCTGGCTTTTGTGGGTCCCATTCGGAGGTGTCCGTCTCTCCCAGCTCGTTGCATAGGGAGCCTGGGCACCCAACTTGCGTTTTGTGAATGCCCGAGACTTTGTAGGCACCTAAAAGCATGTTCAGCTTCACCGCACCCAAGTTCCTTTGTGAGCTCGCCAGACGCGCCTTCTAGAAACCTCACTCAGTACCTACGTTTCCCCGTGTATGATAAAACGGGGGTAGTAACACTTCCCAGCATCACAGTGGTGTTTGTGGGGTAAATGCAGTAATGTTCGTGCAGTGCTGAGATTTCATTCGGATACGGACCCGGCACAGAGATCCCAGAAGCAGGGAGAGGTGGTCAGTACAGTTTAGGACAGTGCAAAGGTAATAAAAACCTGAACCTAATATTAATCTGAACCCAAAATCTCAGTCATAAACCCTAACTCAGAATCCTAATGGTCTCCATAACTCCTCACCCTAACCATAACCAGCGCTCTAATCCTAACTCCAAACCCTAACTTCTCCCTAACCATAACCTAAAGCCTAATCATAAAGCTCACCCTAAACATAACCTCAGCCCCAGCCTTCAACCTAACCTAAAACAGTAACCCTAAAACTAACTCCTTCATCTAACTTTCTTCTAATCCTAATTTTAAATGTTACCCTGACCCTAATCTTAAACATAGCCCGGTCCTAACCAGAACACTAACTTCTACCCCTACTCTGACACTAAGATTTATTTACCCCAACCATAACTAACTATATACATAACCCGAACCTAACGCTAATCCTACACCCTAATCTTAAATACTAACCCTTAATCCAGAGATGGGCAAACTAAAGCCCACGGGCCCCATCCGGCCCACGGGATCGTCCTGACCCACCCTGGCGCTCCCAGCCAGGGAGGCTGCCCCCGCCCCTCCCCTCGTGTTCCCCCTCCGCCAGCGCTCTGGGGCTGCGAGCTCCTGCCGGGGGCACAGCTGCCAGAGAGGCATGGTAAGGGGGCAGGGTGTTGGATAAGGGGCAGTCAGGGAGCAGTTGGATGGGGCAGAGGGTGAACAAGGGGGGTTGGACAGGCATGGGAGTCCCAGGGGCCTGCCAGGGGGGCAGGATAGAATCACAGAATATCAGGGTTGGAAGGGACCTCAGGAGGTATCTAGTCCAACCCCCTGCTCAAAGCAGGACCACTCCCCAGACCGATTTTTCACCCCAGATCCCTAAATGGCCCCCTCAGGGATTGAGCTCACAACCCTGGGTTTAGCAGGCCAAAGCTCAAACCACTGAGCTATCCCTCCCCCTGTCAGGGGTTGCGGCAGTCAGGGGACAGGGGATAGGGGGCGGGGTACCTGGGGGCAGTTAGTGGTGGGGGTCCCAGGAGGGGGAGGTCAGGGGACAAGGAGCAGGGGGGTTAGATTGGTCGGGGGTTCTGAGGGGGGCAGTCAGGGGACAGGAAGTGGGAGGGGGAGGATAGGGGGCAGGGGGAGGCTGTTTGGGGGGCACAGCCTTCCCTACCCCGCCCTCCATACAGTTTTGGAACCCCGATGTGGGCCTCAGGCCACAAAGTCCCCCCCCCCCCATTGGTCTAACTCTAATCTCCACCCCTCTAGCTCCCGACTGTGCCCCAATCCAAAACCTTAACTCTAACCCTAATCCTTAAACTGACTGTTATTCCAACCCTAATCCTTAACCTCAATGATACAAATAAATCTAACCCTATATTATAAGTAGTAGATAAAATCATACTAACCTTTAATCCCTGACTCCGAATTGTAACCCAAATGCTACCCAGGGCTAGGGTAAAAAAAAGAGGGCGAGGGGAGAGAAGGTGAAGAATAAAACAAAGTTATTAAGGAACAGAGATTACACTCTGAGTTCTTGAGACACCCGAAGTCTCGGCTATTTCAGTCCTTTGTGTTTCTCAGTCAGGAAGGTTTTTGTGCAGCTCCCCAGGTGGCTTTGCTCGCTGTGTCTCTCATGGCGCAGTAATAGACAGCAGAGTCGCTCACTTCGCTGGAGTTTTTCTCCAGGGGGAAGGATTTGGAGTCTTTCTCCAGCTTAGCAGAGAACCCTCGCCTGCGTCTCTTCTCCTCCTCGTCCGAGGCTTCATATTGTGTCAGCAACAGGCGAGGGGCCTCATGGGGATACTGCTCGTACCAGTAGAGTACAGGAGACCCAGAGTAATCATAGGTGCAATAAAGAAGCACAGGTTTTCCTTCATGGATGGTAACGGTGCCTTCGGGCTGAGTTACTGAGTCTGCATGTGTCCTTTCTGCAAAAGAGAAAATAAAATTGGTAATTGATCAGGGCTGGAATTTTCATAGTATCTTAAGGCATTTGGGGTCCCAAATTGAGTTGTAGATCTGCTCCTCGCTTTCTTAAAATCCTTCCAAAATCTCAGCCAAACATAACATGAAACATCCTCTCAAGTGTACCTCACTTCCAAAGATCTAATTCAATTTACTCCTACAATTATCTAACTTAAGAACATAAGAACGGCCGTTGCGGGTCAGACCAAAGGTCCATCCAGCCCAGTACCCTGTCTCCCGACAGTGACCAATGCCAGGTGCACCAGAGGGAGTGAACCTAACAGGTAATGATCAAGTGATCTACCCCTCTTAAAAACAGTGTCCAGATTCCTTTTATTCTTAAGCAATTTACATCAGAAATAAAGAACCATTTACACAAAAGGAGGGAATCCATCTCTTTTTCACACGAATAATTTTATATGTCCTTCTGTTGTTTGTCTCTCAGCTAACAGTTTCATATTTAGGCATTGAAAGGTTGGAAGGTAAGACAAATAGAACAGAATATCTTGGCCACTGCAAAAATACAATTTATAAAATGGAAAACAATAAAATAGTTCAAAACGAACTATACTCACTTGAACAAAAAATGATCAAAACCACGAAGGAGAAAGCGAGCGGCATGACCGTTTTAACAATTTGTTGTTTAATAGACCTGCAAAATCTGCCTTTTCCACATCCACAGCTGTGTCCGTTTCTTTCCCGGACGCACAGAAGAGCATTGACAAAAGTTTGCTTTGGATGTGATGCCTTTAAAAATATGATATTTCTGCTTTTGCAATAGCTTAGCAGCTGTGCTAGTTGTATGCTTGTGTCTCTGTTCTGTCTGCAAGAGCCTTGAACTTTTTCTGACAATGCCTGAGGAGAAGAGTTACAGGAAACTGCGGATGAAAGGAAATACGCTTTGTGCCGCAGACAAGTGGAATAGGTCTCGCAGGTGTAACAGCGACCCCTTGTGTGCAAATCTGTTAACCAGTGGGGGATACGTCGGAGAGCAGCTGGAATGCTGGACTCCACATTTGACTTAGTAGAGGGGTTTTTTGTTTGTTTGTTTGTTTGTTTGTTTGTTCTTTTAAGGGTCACTTAGTTTTACCCACAATAAAAACTGAAGGGTCAATTAAAATATTATCTGAGTGAGTAAAGGAGGTAAACTTCCTGCTCTAGGGTGTAAAATAATGTCGAATGAGGGGGAAGTAGAAATAAATTTTCTCTAAGGTCAGGTTCTCCCATATCCATCCAGCGAAGGGCTCCTTGTACCTTTCTCTGAAGCATCTTGTACTGGCTCCTTCTGGAGACAGAATACTGGACAAGGTGGAGCCTGATCCACTATGAACCTGCATTTCCTGGTTTCCTTTAAAATTGTGAGCAACTTTAGTGCTCAACCCTAACTCAAAATCCTAAATCTAAACCTATCCCCCAGCCCTGCTATTAACTCTGAACCTTTAGCCCAAGCCCTTACCCTAATTCCCCCAGAGCCATAACCTAATGCTGAAATCCTAACCCTAAACAGGACACCAACCTTAACCTTAAACCTAACCTAAACATTGCCAGAACCCTCACCCTAACCTAACCCTAACCTTGGCTGTACCACTACCCTTACCTAACCCTAATACCAGCTCCTAACTCTAATCCTAATTTCCCCTAATCCTATCCCCAACCCTCATCAAAAATTTAACTCTGACCATAGCACTAAATGGAAACCCAATCCTAATCATACCTCTAGCCCTAGCTTTAACCCTAAATCTTAACCTGACACAGCAATTGCTCTAACCAGAACCCTAAGAAAAACGGTGACTAGAAACACAATCCTACCCCTAACCTACTGCTAGCACTAACTTGTTAGCACTAATCCTAAACCCGAAATTAAAACACTAACCCTAAAGTAGACCTAACCCCAATTTCCACCCTCTAGCTTCTAACCACGCTCCAGTCCTAAAGCTTTAACCCAAATCTAAACCGTAACCTTAAAATAACCATAACCCTAATCTCTAACCCTTACCAGTAACTGTAACCCTAAATTCTAACTCGTTACCATACAGGCAATACCCCAGCCCCTTACCCCCTAACCTTTGACCCTATCCCTCACCTGGACTAGAGTAAAGAATGAGGATTAGAACATGACAGAGTTATTGAAAGGGTTAAAGAGAAAGGATCTGCATTCTCTGGGTCCAGTTATGAACATTCAAACACTTTTGAGTTCTCGAGACACCCACAGTCTCACCTATTTCAGTCCTTTGTGTTCCTCAGCCAGGGAGGTTTTTGTTCAGCTCCCCAGGTGGCTTTGCTCGCTGTGTCTCTCATGGCGCAGTAATAGACAGCAGAGTCGCTCACTTCGCTGGAGTTTTTCTCCAGGTGGAAGGATTTGGAGTCTTTCTCCAGCTTAGCAGAGAACCCTCGCCTGCGTCTCTTCTCCTCCTCGTCCGAGGCTTCATATTGTGTCAGCAACAGGTGAGGGGCTTCATGGGGATACTGCTCGTACCAGTAGAGATATGGAGCCCCAGAGTAGTCGAAAGTGCAGCGGATAAGCACAGGTTTTCCTTCGTGGACGGGAACGGTGCCTTTTGGCTGAGTTACTGGGTCTGCATGGGTCCTTCCTGCAAAAGAAAACAAAATTGCTAATTGATTAGGGCTGGGGTTTTCATAGTTTCCTAAGGCAGGTGCGATCCCAAATGTAATTGTAGACGGGTTCCTCACTCCCGTACTTCTCAAGTTTACCTAATTTCAAAAGATCTCATTCAATTTACTCCCACAAGTACCTATCTTATCTCGTTCCCCAGAAAAAATGGTGTCCCTTTTCCTTTTATAGCTGAAAACTATTTACATCAGAGATAAAGAACCACTTTCACAAAAGGAAGGGAAGCCCATCTCTTTTTCATTTTCCTACATTAATACTTTTCTGTGTACCTCATATTGGATCTTTCTCAACTATCAAGTTTCACATTTGGGCGTTGGGAGGTTGAGAGGTATGGGGAACGGAATAGAATATAGGATATGCGAATAGAACTACAGATTATAAAATGAAAAATTATATAATATTTAAAGTAGCAGAATTGAATCACACTCACTTAAAACAAAAACCACTACAACCCATAAAGCAAAAATCAGAGGCATTTTCATTGTAATAATTGTTAACATTACACCTCTCCTCGTCCCCTGATCGTATGCACAAAGAGGAAGCGGTGTCCTCTTTCTTTGCCTTTAAAATCTATACCGCATCCCTTGGACTTCTCCTCTCTCCTAGCCTTATGCAGGTAGTCGTCTTCCTTTTGAGCCCTCCCCTTGCTCAAGAATTCTTTCTGAGTCTCTCCGAAAGGAAGGAGGAGGTGGGGACTGCAGAAGGCAGAGTTCCAGAGCATACAGGTTTGAGAAACTGTCATTGATAGATGGGATGTATACTGCAAATGCAACACTGCCACCACGTGGGAGTTTTCTCTTCTCTATCACTGATTATAAGGCTGTTTCCCAGTTGAAATTGTACCACCAACATGAGGAGAGTATTGGTATGGGGTCATCTTTTTCTTTCTTCCGTGTTTTTGTGGGTTTGTTATTTATTTGTTTTGGAATGAACTAAACTCTTCTATTTCAGGGCATGAGCCAACTTCTAGCTGACAGGAGTTCAGGGGGAAAAGGCCCTGTGAACACCTTACTCAATGAGGGGGGAAAGACAATAACAGAAAATGTGGAAATGGCAGAGGTGCTTAATAATTTCTTTGTCTCAGTTTTCACCAAGAAGGTTGGTGGTGATTGGACGTCTAACATAGTGAATGCCAGTGAAAATGAGATAGGATCAGAGTCCAAAATAGGGAAATAACAAGTCCAAAATTACTTAGAAAAGTTAGATGTCTTCAAATCACCAGGGCCTGATGAAATGCATCCTAGAATACTCAAGGAGCTGACTGAGGAGATATCTGAGCCATTAGCAATTATCTTTCAAAAGTCATGGAAGATGGGAGACATTCCAGAAGACTGGAAAAGGGCAAATATAGTGCCCATATATAAAAAGGGAAATAAGGACAACCCAGGGAATTACAGACCATTCTGCTTAACTTCTGTACCCAGAAAGATAATGGAGCAAATAATGAAGCAATCAATTTGCAAACACCAAGAAGATAATAAGGTGATAAATAACACTCAGCATGGATTTGTCAAGAACAAATGTCAAACCAACCTGATAGCTTTCTTTGACAGGGTAACAAGCCTTGTAGATGGGGGGGAAGGGAGCTGTAGATTTGGTATATCTTGAATTTAGTAAGGCTTTTGATACTGTCTCGCATGACCTTCTCATAAACAAACTAGGGAAATACAACCTAGATGGAACAACTATAAAGTGGGTGCATAACTGGTTGGAAAATCATTCCCAGAGAGTAGTTATCAGTGGTTCACAGTCATGCTGGAAGGACATAACAAGTGGGGTCCCTCAGAGATCGGTTCTGGGTCCGGTTCTGTTCAATATCTTCATCAATGATTTAGACAATGGCATAGAGCAGGGGTAGGCAATCTATGGCACGCGTGCCGAAGGCGGCACGCAAGCTGATTTTCAGTGGCACTCACACTGCCTGGGTCCTGGCCACCAGTCTGGGGGGCTCTGCATTTTAATTTAATTTTAAATGAAGCTTCTTAAACATTTTAAAAACCTTATTTACTTTACATACAACAATAGTTTAGTTATATAGTATAGACTTATAAAAAGAGACCTAAAAACATTAAAGTATATTACTGGTACGCAAAACCTTAAATTAGAGTGAATAAATGAAGACTCGGCACACCACTTCTGAAAGGTTGCCGACCCCTGGCATAGAGAGTACAGTTATAAAGTTTGCAGACGATACCAAGCTGGGAGGGGTTGCAAGTGCTTTGGAGGATAGGATTAAAATTCAAAATGATCTGGACAAACTGGAGAAATGGTCTGAAGTAAATAGGATGAAATTCAATAAGGACAAATGCAACCTACTCCACTTAGGAAGGAACAATCAGTTGCACGCATACAAAATGGGAAATGACTGCTTAGGAAGGAGTACTGCAGAAAGGGATCTGGGGGTCATAGTGGATCACAAGCTAAATATGAGTCAACAGTGTAACACTTGCAAAAAAAGCAAACATAATTCTGGGATGTATTAGCAGGAGTGTTGTAAGCAAGACACGAGAAATAATTCTTCCACTCTACTCTGCACTGATTAGGCCTCAACTGGAGTATTGTGTCCAGTTCTGGGCGCCACATTTCAGGAAGGATGTGGACAAATTTGATAAAGTCCAGAGAAGAGTGACACAAATTATTAAAGGTCTAGAAAACATGACCTATGAGGGAAGATTGAAAAAATTGGGTTTGTTTAGTCTGGAGAAGAGAAGACTGAGAGGGGACATGATAACAATTTTGAAGTACATAAAAGTTGTTACAAGGAGGAGAGAGAAAATTTATTGTTCTTAACCTCTGAGGACAGGACAAGAAGCAATGGACTTAAATTGCAGGAAGGGCGGTTTAGGTTGGACATTAGGAAAAACTTCCTAACTGTCAAAGTGGTTTAAGCACTGGAATAAATTGCCTAGGGACATTGTGGAATCTTCATCATTGGGGATTTTTAAGAGCAGGTTAGACAAACACCTGTCAGGGATGGTCTAGATAATACTTAGTCCTACCTTGAGAGCAGGGGACTGGACTAGATGACCTCTCGAGATCCCTTCCAGTTCTGAGTCTATTATCCTATAACTGCTCGTTGCAAGGTTTCCTTCAACAACTTCTGTATCGCTCTTGGAGGTAGGATACTGGGGTATATTAAACACCCGATATAGTATGGTCCTGTGTCTCCTGACTTAATTAAAATTCGTGTACAATAATCATTCATTCTTAACCCTAATCCCAATCACTAACGCTTTTTTGCCCAAACTTTACTCCCCAAACACCAACACTTAACCGTAACCTTCATCACAAAGCCTGACCTAACCATAACACTAACCCTAAATCAGAACCATAAGCCTTAATGTTAACCTTAGCCATAAATTTGAACCATTATCCTGATCCTGATGCTAACTCTAATGATACATATACCCGTAATCCGAACCACAACTATCAGCACTAACCTTAATGATAACCCCAATTATAACCCTATACCTCACCCTAATCTAAAACCTTGACCCCTTAAATGTTTACCCTAATGCTAACCTGGCCTAGGATACACGAGGGAATTGGAGCATGACAGAATTATTGAAAACATTCAAGAGAAAAGGATTTTATTTTGCCTGTGTCCTGTTACGAACTTCTCACATGATGAGTTCTTGAGTGACCCAGACTTCAGAGGCATCAGTCCTTTGTGTTCCCAAACACTGGGATGGCAGGAAAAGCCAGTGTATTTTTAGCGCAGGGCTAAATCTGCTGTGGGATCCTTTATTATATACAGTGAGAGTTTGTTAGTCTTTAGGTAGCTGAGGGCGCTTCCCCCCCC